>SDVV010028288.1:0-11981 GCA_016164225.1 Gammarus roeselii | reverse complement strand
ATGCTCACTATATATCATACTCAAGCAAGTGTTTGTCCCTATTTGCAGCGATCAGTCTTACCTAATGCGAACGCAGGGTGAAGAGAATTTATCGCAATTGGTTAAAATAATTGTCAACCGGTTATCGGAGTGTCACATGTTGCTACTCGGCAGAAATATGCTGCAGTATCTCACAGACCAGGGCGGCACCACTTGACATGAAACAACCTTATAGGTATGACATTGGAGCATCAGTTACACATTACGATCAAAATGCCTATTCCCTCGGTATGGCTCAAAGGATCAGGCCCGCTGTACGGCCTAAATCATACGTCCTGCAGGACAGCCTAAGTAACTAGGCCCTCAGTACGGCCCAGAGGATTAGTCACGCAGTACGGCCTGGAGCATAAGACTTGCAATACGACCTAAACAGCAAGTCCCTCAGCATGGCCCAAAGGTTTAGTCCCGCGGCACATCATAGAGCATGAGTCACGCAGTACAGCCTATATCATAAGTCCTGCAGTACGGCCTAAAAACTAAGCCCTAAATAGAACTGATTCCACAGTCTGGTCAATGGGATTACTTGTCCGGTACGGCCTACAGATCTCGTAAGAGAATGGCTTTAAGGAATAGTCCTTCAGTAGGTCCTGAAGAACTAGTTTCCCAGTGTTGCTCAATGAATTATTCCCGCAGTACGGCCTGAAATAGTTTTTAGAATTTGAGGTTCAAGGGGGTGTACTACAATGATAGGTAGGCAAAATTACATAAATATCACAATACACAGACTATACGAACCAAGTCTTCGTCCGCATGGGTCGTTCTGCAGACACTATTTATTTTCCCACTGTTCGTAATATTAATTTAAACATGTGGGTAGTGCATAAAAGAACATTAATTCTACCAACGACGGGTTATTATTGAAGGACATCATCGTCTCACAGAACAGCCTTAACCATTAGTTAAACCGTATGGCCTAAATCACTAATCACGCAGAAAGAGTCGGCATGGCCTAGAGCCATGGTACCGCGAGAACCTAGAGCATAAGTAAGGCAGTACGGCCTGAAGTATCAATCTTCCAGTTCGGCTTAGAGCATTCCTACCACAGTACGGCCTGAACCATTAGTAATACCCTGTATCGCCCTGTACGGCTTCGAGCATTAGTACCGCAGTACGACCTAAAGTATGAGATTAGTCCCACTGTACACCTTAATGCACTTGTCCCGTCATTCAATTTAAAATGTTACTCCCACAGGATGACCTAAAGCATCAGTAGAGCATTCCGGTCTAACGTAAGTCCATCAGTTCACCTTACGGCTTTAGAAGCGCAGTACATCAGAAATCATTATTCCCGCATGTTGGCGCAGAGCAACACCCCGCAGTACGGTCCATTAGAATAACTACGGCTTACAGCATCTGTCCCGAACTACACCCTTAATGCATCAGTTCCGCAGTATCGTCTAAAGCATTAGTTCTGGACTACGGCCACAAGCATAACCCACGCAGAACGATCTTAAACATAAATTCCGCAGCATAATTTCTAAGCACCATTCCGGCAGTAAGAACTGAAGCGTTTGTACTGCAGTATGGGCTAGTGAATGCCCCTAAGTTTGTCATTAAGCATTTGTCCCACAGAATGTCCTAAAGCAGTAGTCTCGTGGTGCGGATGTCCGTCCTAATGCCTGTAGTGTCATGTTTTAATGAGCACCGCGGCTGTAAATGCTCGCACTAAGAATATAGGTAGGGATCATGGCCGATATGGGCCATTGAGAATGGGCGGGACTAATGGAGAGGGGACAGTGCAGGTGGTAGCGGGGATATTATTGCTAAATGTAAAGTTGATTGAATGGGAACAGCGATTGCATCGTACCGGGTTCTGAACACTGAGGCAAAGTAGAGAAAGCGGGTACAGATAATGCATGGCATCGTGAATAGGAACAGTTTATACAAAATGGCGAAATCATAGCGACAATGGTAACAGCTAATCCAAGGTAGCGGGAGTGGGGACTGCTTTTGAAAGGAAGAGGGAATGGGAACGGGCAGAGCTAGACATCGGAAATGGTAGCGACTAGTGCAAGGGTGCTTGATTTTGAACAGATGGCGGGAACATGAACCGCATAACATGATACGTAGCAGGAATGTGAAGGTGAACATATCATCAATTAGCAAATTGTGCTACGCTGGAACCTAAACGGATTCACAGAGATGGAATATTGCTCGAGCTTAAATCAATATTAGTTATCTGCTGCAACAATCTGCTGCAACAATTTCCTCATGAACTCGACTCTCCCCACGAAATTCCGATTCATCTCAATCGTATGTGAAACATATTTAATACATTCGACGAAGTCCAATCACTGTGATCATTGTTGAAAGTACTCAAAATTCTCATTATTCACAGTATTTTAGCGCTTTTGAGGGCAAGGTGTGACTGCCAGTGCCTGCCTGCAGTGTGTGTGTATTGAGGTCCTGGCTGAGTCAGTGTTTTTCCTGATGCTGGGGCAGTGTAGAGGTTGGCTGTGAGCGTTAGTGCTACAGACACACATGCCACGGATCTCGTATAGATTTTCTATGCTAGAAGCCTCCAGATAGTGGTCATCAGCCAATTTTCTCCTAGCGTCCAGTACCTCCCAGTTCAAGGAATTCCTTTGAAGCGACTTGGACTTGGTCTCACAGCATCCAGTGTTACGGAAGAGCGGCTAACGAGCGAAAGAGAGTGAGTTTTCTTCATAAATTTATGCGCTTGTAGTTGGTGATGTCTGCACAGGATATCGTCTTTCATAGGTACAATCATTGCAATGAGTGCAGTTCAACAGAAACAATTATACCCGTTGCAGGTGCTTTCTAAAAATTGTTAAGAGAGACTCTGGCGAAGCGGAACCTCCAGGCCAGGGCTAAACTGTTGAGCTTCTCTTTTTGCCGTCTCCAGCGACTCAGTTTAGTACGCAAGCGGAATCGGAATGTCGATCTCTAGTCACCAGGGATATGCGACAGGTAACGGAATTCATGGACACTGACACTTTGCCTGAGCTCCGGCGTAGACCAGAGTGGACTAATAGCAACAGAAGCGAAGAGGACAGCATTTGCATTGAAATAAGAGAGTGTCAGCTAAGCTTGTTGACGGAGACGTAGAAGGAGCGTTGCGAGAGCTTGATTCTTTATTGGGCTTAGTTATAAAAAATGAGGCCACGACATACCCCCACAATTACAGGACCACCGGCTCCGGAGCACTTATTACCCGACACAACTCCCTTTTGTGGTACTGAGAGGCGATGTGACTGATTTCATGATTACCACATTCATCTGAACTATTTTAGCGCTCTGTTCAAGAAAGACGGGGGCATCCGCACGATATCAGTTGGGAACACGTTGAGGAGGCTCGCTCCCAAGGTGGGAGTCAAACCATACAGTTATGGTTCTCAACCAACAGAGGGTGTTAGGCAGCTGCCTGACACCCTCACTGTAATCACAGAATAGTGCTTCTTAAAATTGACATGTGCAACGCTTTTAACTCTATCAGGAGGGACATTTTCCTTTCAGCGGCCCGGAGCCGCGCTCCAGGCGCGTTCAGACTGCTTTGGCAAGCATTTCCGTAACCAACAGCAATATTACAGGGAAGAAGTGTGGCTGTCGTCACAGATTTTTAGCAAGGAGACTCAATTTGACCGGCACTGTTCTCTCTGGGGATTGACGCAGTTGCTCATGCTGTTGAGGTAGAGTTTAATGTCTGGAACCTTGAAGATGCCACCCTTGGAGACACACCATGCAGATAAGGTATTGCCGGACGTGCAGCACATCATCATTCAGTTGCAATCAATTTCGTTAGTGGAAACGATAGAAAGTATGAATTAACAATCCTGGTCCACTCACCTCAGGAGTTTAAACTCGAAGAAAGATGCTCCAGTTTGATGCTACCTGATGTCTGAGTGGTTCCGATAAGCCAGTGTACTCTGTTTTACCCCTTCTAAAATGGTAAAAAAAAATTGACCGGACACTTCTTGCGTGGACACCTCATGCGGAAACCCGTTTGATAGGTTCTGCTATTTTAGCAAGTTCTGCAGCTACAGAGACAAAGGCGCGTAAGCACAGGAAGTATGGCGCTTTGATGCGGCCGCTCCAATTTGAGCCCAAGTCCTTGGAGACAACAGGAGTGTATAGTGAGTCCTTCGAGCGAATTGTGAATGAGATCGGACGCAGACTGGTGGAGGCAACTGGAGATTGCTTGGTTCTTTATTGGGCTTAGCTATGAGGTCACGACATACCCCCACAATTACAGCACCCAACGGCTCCGGAGCACTTATTAGCTGACAGAACTCCCTTATGTGGTACTGAGAGTCGAGGTGACTGATTTCATGATTACCACCTTCATTCGAGCTATTTTAGCGCTCTGATCAAGAGAGTCGGGGCATCCGCCCGATATCAGTTGGGAACACCTGAAACATATACACTAAACAAAAACTATATAAATCATACTCCTGTTGTAAAAGACTAATGCGTATGAGCATTTTGCTTTGAAGCGAAAGTAAAACAATACAAACTTTCTATAGTTGGAATAATTCTGTTAAAGATCATATTCCTACAGGAAACTTCACCGAACATAATATACCCCACATACTAAATATAAAACCAAATTCTTGGTCAAGGCCCAAAAAGCTATACCTATGCACGTCATATAAAATATCGTTGTAAGCTCAAGGAAGAAAGTTTTTACATATCAACGTAAATTACTTAACAAGACCCGAAGCCGATAGACAAAAAAAAACATAACAAACAAAGTGAAGTATTACTGCAGGTATACCCACAGTGGATGACCATTTTTTCCCTAAACCAAACAGGAAAAGACTATCATCCTATGACAGCACCTAAAACAACCAATGAATTCTAACGCTGTAAACATACAACATTTAAGTAAATTATTATAAAAGGAGACATGTAATATATCCTTCGTTACCCATATAAACATCCTGAACAACAAACAACTACTAAAAGCATAACATGGCGTGAAACTGATGTACATTATTAACTCAAGCACAGATCAAATTCTGCACAAGCACCATACGTTGAATCACCATTTTTCTCCCAAGACATTGAAACCATCGCCATCCCAAATCCTACATCAATACACGAACCAAAAAAAAATTGGCAGCACTACAACCCAAACATACATTAACAATCAAGACCACAGAGGAATCAATCCACACCCGTTCATACATTCAATATCCAACTAGGATAACCTAGCAAAACGGGGAGGCGAAATATATTACCAGCCTTATTTTCTCCCAGGGCATTCAGCAAGCAAACCCAATCCTATATAAACATATAAACCAACCAATTACTTCTAACACTACAATCTAACAACGACTTAACCTAATCAGCAAAAAATACTTGCAAGATATTCAGCCACGCATACCAAATGCTTCCAAAATATCTAACAAAAATATCCCAACCAGGCTTGAAGCCATAAACATTACCGACCTTGTATCAAATGAAGTAAACTAATCGAACAGTAATACAACACTGGCAATCACATAAACTGCGGTGGATGGATGATTACTCATTTTATAGATCATTAACACTTTAGTTTAGTATTTTAATTTTTCTTCTTTCTTGGGTTCTATTATTTATCTCTGCCCTTTTTTCATGGTGAGAAATTTTGCATTGGTATATAAATCGAGGTTGGTTGAGACTAGGTGACCCTGGGAATGAGGGATACTCGTGGGACCCGCGGGACTCGTGGGGCCTGGGGTTTCCGGAACCCGGGGTACCAGGGGGATCTGGCACCCTCTCGAGAAACTTTGGACCCTCTTGAGGCCTCTCTAAATCCTTTAACCTCTGCTCCCTTCTCCCTACGCTGTAAAACCCATACACAGAGGAATGAATATATGTGGAGTGCTTGAGTAGAAAAATTAGTTATTACAGACCATAGGATTGCTGACGCAGAGGGTGAAAGCCGCGCCGATGCTGGTTGAAGCGCGTCGAGATCAGTCGAAACATGTTGAGGCGAGTCGAGTTAGGTGCGACGAGCCCAGACTGGCCGAAAGGATTCGAGACAAGCCGAGATGAGCTGAGATGAGGGACGCGAGGGACACAGGGAACTCGGGGACCCGGGGACTTGGGTTTCTCGCCGGAACTCATCGGGCTCTTTTGGGACCTGAGGGACATCTGCCCCGCTCACCCACTCCCACCTTAGAATGCTTGAATATAAAAAAATATGTATTATAATCCAAAGGATTACCGACGCAAAGGGGGCGAGCTGCGTGAAGGCTGGTCGAGGTGCGTCGAGATCAGTCGAAACATGTTGAGACAAGTCGAGATGGGCGCGACGAGTCGAGCCTGGCCAAAATGAATCGAGACAAGCCGAGACGAGCCAAGACAAGGGGACTCGAGGGACCCATGGAGCTCAGGGGTCCGGGGGACTTGCGTTATCCTCCGGGACCCATCAGGCTCATCTGGAGCCCGAGGGACCTTTGCGCCCCCCGCCTCCCCACCCTATCACCTTGAACAATAAGTGTGATGTCAATAATCTGAGCCATTTTTCAGCCCATGATGAACCTGTCCTTTTTTTCCCCCTTTACGATCCACAATTTTGCGAAGTAATGATGGTATATTTGACGAAAGTTCGTGTTTGTACCTTTGTGAATAAGTATTTTTCCAGTCTGTGCTTGCTTGCGCGTGCGCGGACCATATCAATTTATGTGGTTGCCCTGGCCCGCGTAGTTATAAGCCTTGTGATGCGTTACGGTTGGAGTTGGAGAAGACTTTGTACCAATTTCGACGACACTATCTGTGCTCACAGGCGTGCGTTCATATTGCTCCTGAGGTTCTGAGGGGTTGGAGTCGGAGAATCATTCCATCTGAGTCATTATCTTACGTGAATTAGGGAATTTAACTGTAACTGAACTAAACCGCGTAGCTGGAAACATTGTGTTGCGTTGCTGTCGGAGCTTAATTTGCCCGCGTAGCCGTAAACCTTGCACCGATCTCGACGATGCTACTTTTACGCATTGGTGTGCATACGTGTTACTTCTGAAGTTCTGAGTGATTGTTGGTAGAGATCCATTCCGTCTAAACGTTTTCCTAGTGCGCACCAGCGTGCGTCTGGCACAACTGATTTTTTTAAATGTTCTTACTTTGACAACATGTTTTTCTCGCACACTGAGGCGTGCGAGCCTACTGGAATCCATGATCGTCGAGCCCTACGGGGAGCCTGTTATGACTCACGTTGAGGCTCCGGTGAAAATTAGGCTTAAATCAAATCAAATCAAATCAATTAAATCACAAAATAATCAAATGATAACACCTAACCAAGCAAAAATTTCAAACACCGCAACATAACATTTCGAAGAAGTCCTATTTAATTTGTAATTCATACAGCAATATCGACTAAAAACAAATAATAAAAATACAGAGATACGAGATTTCCTTTGACACCCATACAAAATCTAACCCAAATATTCCATGTAAATAATTCAACAAGGCATGAAACCAACATACATTAGCGGCCAAGTAACAGGAAACGGAACTGTAATAAGGCCAAAATGCTATCTCAACACCTACACCTAAAAATAAATGTCTAGCATACTACAAATAAACGAAAGTACACCTATTGTAAATCATTATCATACCTTACAGCAATACCCTACAATGGATGGCAATTTTTATCCTAGGACATAAAAAAATACGAAACCTAAGTTAACAGGAATTTACCAAAAGTTTCTACCACTTCAGTCCCAACAGCTGAGAAAGCAAAGCATACATGAGTACATTTCGCACATATTACAAAACATATTCAAGAACCAACGAAAAATAACAGAACTAAACATGAAACCGGAAACCATTACCAATCCTGCAACAATTAAATAAAAGTGATCCGACACTGTTCACTATATCGGATTTCAGAGGTTCCCAATTGACCCTACAATAATCATAATAACACTAAGTACATTATACATGCACCACAAGCACTAAACTATTAAGCAATCACCTCTCTTGGTCTTAGGTTCGCACCTCTCTGTATGGTAGCTACAACATTTTCGCTCAACTAGTCCATATACGATTATCTTACCCATATGGCAATGCAACATTTATTTAGACAGAATAAATACGCATAGGCACAGGAAATGCCTTTGAGAATATTTCATAAAAAGCCTCGAACGATTCAGATTTCCAGCTGGCTGTGAATCTAGCAATACTTCGGCTTTTTCCACAACAACAAATCCTGAACAGACTTCTTGAATCCTTTGAGCTGGTGCGTGCAACACATCGTTGGTCTGTTTCCCGGTTTAAATCGTGTGTTATTTCTGTTAAACATGTCTTTATATTGCCGGAACCTTGTGTTGTGACGATGGCCGTGTGAAGTTAATGTGCAATGTTAATAAGTGCTCCTATATCTGTGAACTAGTTTAGGAACTGAATACCTAGATTGGACCATCACCATCTTTATCATGCTATTCTTCATACCTTTCAGGAATGTACATTTATAGATCCCGTGCCAATAATAACTGACAGAAAGTGTTAATAAACATGCCCATAAATATATGGCATCAATGATTACATAACTATCAGTGTCTAACAACAAAGGCTCATTGGGAACAACAAATTGAGTGTCTCCAAGAACGACAGGTGATAATGCAATGACTGTTTCTCCACTATGAACTACCTGTTCTCAGATTTTTCAGGTAGCTACTAATGATTATGCCATCTTATTCTGAATTCCTAGTAACCAGATTAGACCAGCCACATTTCTAAATCCACCTGGATGAAGATAATCAGTGATAATTCCTGCATCCACATAGATGGAAAATTCCATGCTGATTTCCTGGACACAACTTGTCTTTGTGGGTTCGGGCATTATTGCCGTAGCCTATATTGAATGTGAATAATCTGTTTTTCTATGTGTGTTTATATCACACCGGCAATACCACCCTGCGGAGTTGGCCCCTTTATTAATTAGTGATCACATAATTTATGCTGACTAAATTAACCGGATGTGGATTATTTTTCCTAAGCATATATTCAAGACATCCAAATTATCTTGATATTACTTCTAATTGGTCCATGCATGGTAATCAAAAATAATTCCACATTATCATAATGCAATATGTGAATCCTAATTCATTTATATGGTATAACCTAAATTAGGCATTCTTAGTGATCATCTTCGGATAAAGATAATGATCAAACCATGTTGTAGATAATATTTCATTATTATATGTATATATTTTGGATAGTAATTTAGCAATTATTCAGTATGCAAGACCCTACTAGAATGTAAATTTTAGTTATATGTTACTATGTACATCCAAGTTTTGTTTGTCTGTATTGAGGCAAACAGAATGAGGTCGAATTGCCACGCAATGTGGCCTCGGCTGATGAGTGCATGTGTCTTGCAGCCCTGCATTGGTTACGGAACTAAGTAGACGTGACAAGTCCAAGTGGATCAATACTGTCCCACTTCAATCAAGACCACGGGCAGAACCCGCGGACCAAGTCAAATCCTCAGACAGATGTAAAAATTTACATAAATTTTCTTCCCTTCTCCAGCATACTGACCCACTAATAAGATAAGTTGTGGGACACAAATACAGCAGCCAAAGAATTTTATGGTTGCTTAATTCCAACTCCTTATAAATACAAGTACGGAAGCCTATGACGCTCAACTTAACTTTTTCAATCCCTTTTTTCAAATTAATTCTTCCTAATGCCCAAGTGGGACATCTATAAAGATTAATTTTTATTTATTAAACTCATTATTAATTGTATTGCACATTGAAAACGAAGTGCAAACATCAATATAGTTCATCCCCAAGACTGTGACTACTCGATTAGCTACCATTAACTTTCACTCAAATCAAATTCTAGTCTCATCATCAACTAAAGGATAACCATTCTTCTCATAACACATTGCCAAATAAACTCTACCCAAATCCTACACCATCTCTTAAGCCTTCCATTAGTATCTAACAGTACAATCTACCATGGGCTAAACCTAGAATATAAACAAGAGATACGAGATGTCCATCCCCACCCACACACAAAAATACTTCCTAATATCCAACGAAACGTACCTAACCAGATGCAAAACCAATATACACACATTTTTTTACCTTATGTCCAGCGAAACTAACCTTACAAGACGGGAAACCGTTATACATTAGCAGCATTGTATATAAAATAACTTATCCTCCTAAGCCAAAGTAAAACACGATGATCACAATCCTATATTAACATCTGAACCAGCCAATTATTTTCAACAATACAAAAAATACCCTTCTGTGGATGCGGATTTTTCTCCTAAACCACACCGAAAAATATCCTCAAATCCTATATCAACGCATAAATCTGTCAATTATTTCTAACACTACAACAAATGTACCGAAGTACGTAGATCACTGGCATGAGCTCTCAAGTAGACCGCAAGGCCTGCCATGCTTGGAACTCGCGTGGCGATGTCAGTGAGTGAAAAGTAAGTTACTTCTGCGTCATCAGTCCATGACCAGGAACAATGTTTTCGACAGCATTTATAGTGTGGAAAACCTATTTGACAGCAGTTCATGTCATGGAACACTCGACTTAACAGCAATGCGTGGCAAGGAACATTTTGGACTGCAGTGCAGGACATGGAATACTTTTTTTACAGCAATGCATGGCAATTTGTAAACACAGCAACTAATGTCGCGTGATTTCATTTCCAAATATATCTGCTGGAGCTCTCAACGCTTATAGCAAGACCGCGAGTGACACTCGACGTTAAATATAAATAATACAACTTCGTTGACACAACAAAACATGTTTTGTCAACAAATAGTAATTGAATACTAAAAATAATTTGAAAGTAATTCCTTCGGGGAAAAATTGTTGGAATAAATTTAGTTACCGGTTGTGTTGTGTTGTTATATGGAGTTTGAATTACAGGTCATATTTCATATTCACAAATGATTACTTTCATTTCATAGTCTGACGTTGTGAAGGATATGAAATTCAAAGTAGGGGTTTATCGAGTAAGCGCTATTATCAGTAATTGGAAGAGCAATACAATATCAACAATGTCAAAATGAGATATCATGAACACAGGTAAATTCATCACACCCTTAGATCTCCTGACCCTTTAATGCAGATTTAAGTTAACTCAAATGTATCCTTCAATAATTGCCAGGTCCAATCAGCACGGGGTGAACCAGCTGGGCGTGTTCAAATCCTGCATTTTTTTTTCTGTTCCTCCCTTTGTCCCGTTGGTGGAGAGCTGCGTTAGTAGGCGCTCCTCCCCCTACCATTACCTCAGTTGGGAAGAGAGTCATCTGCTTTAGACCAGCTGAGGTGATGGAGAGCTGCGTTAGTAAGCACTCCTGCCCCTACCATTACCTCAGTTGGGACAAGAGTCCTCTGCTTTAGACCAGCTGAGTTTCGCAGCCAAAATGTCCTTCGGTTGTCGAGTTCACTCATTCGTAATACCGGATTTGAATGTCATGGATTTTCCTCTATTCCATTGTCAAATCAACGTACTAATATGAAATTATGGGCAAGCCAGTGATTTGGTTCTTATTTGAGATGCTTCTTCTACCTAACGGGGTACTTCACTCGTTGCATTGAACCCTTTGTCTCTATTGGTGTGGCCAAGAGAGGTTGCGGACAAATGTTTGTGACGGCGCTCGTATCTGCATTTACAATTCAATGAGTCAATATTGTGCTATCAAATCCTTTAGACTAGCAGCATTGGCAAATATTATCAACATACTAGCATGTGACAATAAGTACAGAATTTTGAAGTTGAATGGAAGAGCTTCAAATCAAAAACAAACAATGGGTTGCCTGTAACAAAAATTCTTCGTAGGTTGAAATTCCGACGCGCTGCTCGATGGTGCATAAAACAATAAGCACTTACAGCCGTTCAAATCTTATATAGATATAATCGTGATGCAGCTGTATCTTGGTTTTGATTGATTTTCAATGTTTAGATACAGATATAGACACTGGGCCGCATCCCCAAGAAAAGGGGGTGGCCGACG
>SDVV010028287.1:0-11981 GCA_016164225.1 Gammarus roeselii | reverse complement strand
TATTTAGCCCGACCCCTCCAATCAACGATGTCTGGTGTTTTTTTAGGTCGGGTTGAACGCATGCCCGACCTTGAGGAGGAGAGGGGGGAGGCGACACACACGCTCAACTTTGGCTAGGGGGACAGGTAAACAACTGCCCGACATCAGTGAGAAGGGGGGCAAGGGTGCTCAACTTTCAACAGATGTCCAACATTGTTGAGAGTACGACTCTACACATATCAGCCTGAGAAGTCTCAGATCTCTCCCGCCCGAAAAGTCTCAGATCTCTCCCGCAGGAAAAGTCACGGATTTGTTAGCTGCGACTCGGGAGAGACTTACCGACGTTTCGAATAAAAACCTGTTATACTCTACTAATTATGGAGTGGGATGTTCTAATTACATTAAAAAAAACTTTCATCAATAAATTTATTGTCGCAAAATTACGGAAAATTATTTTTGCTGTTAAAACTTAAACGTATATGGATATACTATTTTGTTTGATAACCTTTAGAAACATCAATCATTCTTGATATCGTGACACTGATCGTTGATGTAATACATCGCAGTAAATAGAGACGCCTTCAATTAAAGAACGAAAAAAAAATCACAATCCGCAATACTCTTTCAGAACATACACGACTCATTTAAGTGCTGTGACTTACTGGATTCCCAGGAGTGGCAATGTGAATTTAATGCCCTGTGTGCTGTCCCTGGCCAGAGCCGAGCTGCAGTAGCACATGTGTTGCGGTGTGCCCGCACCTGCCTGACTACCTCCTGGTAGGCTGCAGCGACGGTGTCGTCCGACTACACTCAACTAAGTCCCCACGGCCACTGGCGCTCTGGCCCTCCCCAACTCCCGATAGCCCTCAGCCCGTCGTCAGAATCACGTGGTCTACAGAGAGGCCCTGCGTGTTCTACGTGCACGAGCTTGAGTGGTGCGTATGCTCGCGCGGAAAATGATCAAATGTATCCTCAGCTGCTTAACAAGGGAGTGCCATTTATTTTATTGATAACAATCAATCAATTTTACTCGAAGAACGCTTATATTTCTAGAGGATACCACTTTTGCCCTTTGGGTTGGTGGCTCCCCATTGAAAAATTCCGGGGTTGTCACGGTTTATGAGGCAGGTATCTTCTAGACGATCTGCTTACATTTATTTCAAAACAATTTAAATTTGTGAAACAAACCAGAACTTTTTTTCGTTCCATATTTTTTTATTAATACAGTTTTCCATCATTTGGAGGATAATCACAAGCTTGAGCAGGCAATTTATGCTAAACCTAACCCTAGCATGTTATCATGTGTCTTATTTTCTTGAGCGCTCTGTGAATGGGCATAGTTTAATGCGAAATGTGCTGCCCATAAAATTATACGTTGTTAGTGTACAGATATACACGTGTGCTGATTTGTTTCCCTAAGAATTCACTCCGTAAAGAATATTTCATGACAAGCATTTTACTTTACACGCAACCTTTGATCGACGATATACAGAAATTGACACTGCAATTTGTTTGTTAATAGAACCAACAAAATTAGTCTCAATCTTTTTGAATTAAATGTCTATTTACATTTCTGCTAGTCCAAGATGCACGTCGAAACATTACAAATGGTTCTAGAGGTAAATTTTTGGGAGGGATTATCACAAAATTCAGATATGTTAGTAAGAAAAATATAACATTCCTAAAGAACGTTTATGGAGAGATTTTTTTTTTCGTTGACTGCTTTCGGGCTGGACGAGAGCTTGTGGGGAAGTGTAAATTTCACTATGGAACACAGCATCCGGACCCGCGTAAAAATCATCATTTTGTGCAGAAAAACATTTGAACACCTTTTCTATACCCCTAAAATTTGTCCCCGTCAAAGTTCCTATTCGTTCAGTCCAATTTAAATATGAATTGCGAATGGACAATATATAATGATTTAGAAACATTAATTGTTTGCAGCCTTTCCTGAATGATCTACGTAGAGTCAGGGACATTGTCACGTGTTTACATCCTTTGCTGATTGATCTACGTAGAGTCAGGGACATTGTCACGTGTTTGCATCCTTCGCTGATTGATCTACGTAGAGTCAGGGGCATTATCATGTGTTTGCAGCCTTTGCTTATTGATCTACGTAGAGTCAGGGACATTGTCACATGTTTGCATCCTTTGCTGATTGATCTACGTAGAGTCAGGGGCATTATCATGTGTTTGCAGCCTTTGCTTATTTATCTACGTAGAGTCAGGAACATTGTCACGTGTTTGCATTCTTTGCTGATTGATCTACGTAGAGTCAAAGGCATCGTTACGTGTTTGCAGCCTTTGCTAATTGATATACATGGAGCCAGGGGCGTTGTCACGTGTTTGCAGTCTTTGCTAATTGATATACGTAGAGTCGGTGACATCTTCACGTGTTTGCAGCCTTTGTTGAATTATATACGTAAAGTCAGGATCATCGTCAGGTGTTCTAGACAATAGGGGCGAGTGCCATTAGAGAAACGGTTGCAATATATCTGTGTGTATGTACAGACACACAGCCGTTTTACTCTACTTTTAAGGCTGGCAAAGTGATGCAGAAACAGAAAAGGGAGGCACCCATTCTCTCTCCAAAAGATGCCGTGTCCTTGCCGAGGCTCGAACTCACAACATGCAGTGTCAGAGGCTGGCACTATAGTCCACTAAACTATCCACTCAAATACGGGGACTGAATAATAATCATTTATCGTTTGATTAATCGATTCTTAGTGAGCATGGCACGATATTAACTCAGAAGCGTACTAAAACTCGGTCGGGGCACAAATTATCTTTTTATACTCAAACACACAAGCAGAGTGTTGAATACAAAGTACAAACACATATAAATGAACTACAAACATACATACAAGTTGGGCAGAGTTAGCTCAGCACAACATTCCACGTTTTTTTTTAATAATACCGTAATGTATAGTGTGGCTAAATAAGAGGTTCAGAAAATAATTTTTTGAACAATATTCTAACAAATGATATATTTGTGCGTGTCCCATTTAGGGGATGTTTCTGCATGACCATGAACACTTCGGCCTCCCGTTTACAGCTATATGAACCCTGCTACAAGCGTACTTGGAATAACTATCAATGCACGCGAAACTCATCTCCTTTATAAATATATGAAGATCCAACTTGACAACCAGACATATAACAGCGGTCGTCAAGATCGTTTGTACAAAATTTAGCAAAAAAAATCACAATTGTAAGGCACTATGATACACGATCCTCCTTTTCCATTTTGAAAATTATTATCAGAGGTTTCTCTTCAAGTCTCTCAACTTCTGCGCATGGATGACATAGACTCCTACTTTAAATATTACCAAAGGAAATGATCGGAAGAGTTTGATCCTAATGTTGTGGAGGCCACATTATAGGGTAGTTCAACGAGGCATGATTTCGTGGTCAAACATTCCAGGGAAGAGCGCTAACCTTTTTTCTGAGTAACGCGTTGCACCATCTTCAAAACACATTTTTTGGCACTTTGGCCAGCATGTTCCTGCTCATGTAATCATCGGTTACCGAGGTTTTTGGTCCTTCTTCGTCCTCGAAGATACATGGCCCAATCAAACGATCGTGCATAATTATTTTGTGGAAGAAATTTTACTTCGTAAATTATTTTTATATTCTTGGAGGCTCAATATACGGGTATATTTAAAATAACGGGAACACGAAAAAAACTGAACATTGTTAATTTGTATGTAGACTGATTTATTTGGAATTTATGATTTATTTATATAATGCTGTGCGGCTGCTTAAAATGAGGACCCTGTGCAAATAAAACAATTACGTGGATACTTTCCTTGGCGTTACATGAGCAACAGAAATCAGCGATGTCTTCAATGAGCGAGCACAATGCCAGATTCTCATAGAGGCAATGAGCACAATGCCAGATTCTCATAACGGCCATGAGCACAATGCCAGATTCTCATAGCAGCCATGAGCACAATGCCAGATTCTCATAGCAGCTATGAGTTCAATGACAGATTCTCATAGCGGCTATGAGAATCTGGCACTGTGTCCGTGGCGACGCCCCTCGGTCAATTATGCACATATATACGCAGACAGGCTTCCTTTCGTATGCTCATAACACAACAATATGCTGCTGCATGACGATAGACTATGATGGGAACCGAAAGGGTCACTACGCCCCTAACATCTCCCCCTCCTCCTCGTCTCAGCATCCACGTCTGGGACCTGAGTGCGGGAGACATGTCCCCGGTGGTGACCCTCACAACTGACGCCCTGATGGGGGAGGAGGGACCCATGGTGTTTAGCCTCTCACCCTCTCGACTGCACAACAGAGCCATCATCAACGCGGTAAGTGATAGGCCGCGGTGAGTAATGGGGGGAGGGTGAGCGAATGGGTGGCTGTTAAGGATGAGGCGGTGGTCAGTCATGAGGCGTCGGTGAGTGGTGAAGTGGCGTTGAGCGATGGGGTGGCTGTACGTGATGGAGCCGCTGTTAAAGACGTAGCAGCGATAAGTGATGGAGCGGCGGTAAGTTTCGGGACAGCGGTGAATAATGGGGCAGGGGTATATGATAAACTGAATGTTGGGCTGAGAGCGGCAATGAGTGTTGGGGAGGCAGTGAGAGATAGGGCTGTGATTAGTGATGAAGTCGCGCTGAGTGATGAGGCGGCGGTCAGTATCGGGATTTTTTTTTTACCCTAATACAAATATCTTATTACACAATGAAACACGTTGATGATATCCCTACTATATATAACTTACTTGGGCTTTGGCAGGGCTTCCATGATACGAAGAATGGCACTAACATGGGTCAACGCGTGTCATTACGTACTGAGAGAATGTCTAACATTCTACTTATCTACAAATAATGAGGGGTTAGTAAAACTGGCTACCCACTAGAGTAGACTACTCTAATTCTAGTCACATATGTCATAGTCACGATGGTGTGTGGAGAGCCGATGTATCCATTTCTTAACCACTGTTGTGTCCTGCGGCAATCAAGCACTTAGAGCGCGCAACCCACACTGACTACATACCACCATACACTGGCTGCCCTAGGGAACTGGACCCAAGTGCAGCCGTTGAACACTTAGGCTAAGCTGCTAGAGCCGTTAAACACATGTACTCACATCAGGACACCCAGTTCAGGAACAAAAAATGGTTTACTTCGTCTCTAATTACACGTAAGCTTCCTTACCATAAGCTATTCATATTTCCTTAAAACCGTGATACACATTTAACTGCTACATTTACCTTAATGATTTACTCCCAAATAAAGGAATTAGTTTTTACTTCATACGCTCTATAAACGACAAAAGGAACTCAACTTGGGTGGCAGATGGGAAGAATTTTCCACAAGCCGGTTGAGGAGGGGAGAGGAGAAGGGGTCAAGAGGCTGCCTCTGCCGACTTACCCGCCTCAACCGCAACCGCCAGGCCAGTGGTTCAAAACCATATACAATATTTTCTTTATCATCGAGGCTTGTGGTCTATTTTCCCGCAGTCAGTGTCATTGCGATGATGGTGAGTGATGGGACCGCGGGGATAAATGAATCAGCGGTTAATGATGGGACTGTGAGTGATGTGGCTCCGGTGAGTGATGGGGCGGCAGTAAAATTATGAGGCGTCAGTGAATGATGGGGCGGCGTTGAATGACGTAACGAGTGGCGACGATGAGTAATGAAGCAGCGCTGATTGACGTGGTGCCAATAAGTGATGGGGCGGCAGTGGGTGATTTGACGGCAGTGAGCGATGAAGTAACGGTGAGTGATGGAGCGGCGGTGAGTGATGGGGCAACGATGAGCGACGGGGTGGCGGTCAGTGACGGGGCAGCGGTGATCGATATGTCGGCGGTGAGTGTGATGGGGCGGCGGTGAGTATTGGGGGGCGGTGAATGTTGGAGCGAAGGTTATTGAATGGGCGGCAGTAAGTGATGAGGCGTCGGTGAGTGATAAGGCGGCAGTAATTTACAGGGCGGCAATGAGCGGATGAGCGATGGGGCGGCAGGGGGTAAATGATGAACTGAGCAGCAACACTGAGTGATGGAGCTTACAAGTATTTACCAGTGTAAAAAGACAACAAGAGACCTTTTGGCCCAAAGTGAGTTGCCTTTTGATAGTAAGAAGATTAGTTCTGAAGTAGAACGTCTAAGAAAGCATAATGTGTCAGTGTTTTTTCTGTTTTAATAGATCAAGAAAGTAAAAGTTTGTAGAAGGAGATAGCATTTAACGATGATACTTGAAACAACTCGAATCAGCACCTGAAGAGAAAGCCACCGACCCACGGTGTTGATCCGAGATTGTCATAGTTTCATTCCTCGTTAGTAGTATATATCGCACGCAATGACGGATTTTGTCCGGTCTACGGGAATTTGCACATAACATTTCAGCGACGGAAGGCGGTCGACGCGAAGGCTTGCGGCCTAGATTGGCAGTTTTTATATTTTGAACATTTATATTTTTACTGTATTTTGATGTTTATTGTATTGATAAATGTTTTTTCTTCTTTAGCTGGTTGTATTGGGGTTTAATTGGTCACTAAGTGTTGTTCGTTATATATATTTATTTGGTTTTGGTAGGGATAGTGTATTACCAAGTTTCTGGAGGGATGCGTTAGAGGACCCCCTTGGCAAACAGTTGGATGCGCTCCTGGAAAAATAGGTGAGATTGCTCCTACCTGTTCTTTATCCTATAAATTATTTCCGTGGCATGTTTGCTATGTTTGAGTGTATGTATCGTTACATGTTTTATGTCTGGATTATAATTCTATATATTTTCAGTGTATATTATGTTCATATTCTTATCTAATTGCGGGTATAATTGACTCTTTTTTTTAGCGGTGGGATGGTGGTTTCAGCTTGATATTGAATTTAAGCTATGTTTTGTGTTTTCCATTTATTTATTTCATATGTATATAATATCTATAGGGATACTATGGTTTATTAGTCTGGTAGTTGGTGAGTTGATGTTTGTATTTTGGGTTGATGCAGCAGCTTCGTTTGAGAATCTATCTACCATATAATGCATTATCCAGGTTTGAACCAGATATATCGATGTACCACTGACGCGGTGTTCCAATAGCGAGTGTACCTGAACGATATGAATTTATTGTAAGTTATCATATTGTGCTATGTATACTTAGTGATGATCGTTTGATATATGTTGAATTTTGTATTGTTTTTGGAATTTTGAATAGTTATCTCAAACAGTTATAAGAATTTTAAATATATTTTAGGTTTGTATCTTCCATATAGAGAATTTTTTTTCTGGTATAATTTGTCGGTTATTGCATCATTTTGGTATTTTATATGTATACATAACATTATGTTACGATCAAGCCATCGTTACTTTAGTTTATGAAATGTTCATTTCACCTTGTTTTGGACTGAGTTGGCGAGAAATTTTCTGCAGATTTTGCATATACTATAGCGTGTTCGTGTAGAAGTGTTCCACACCATTTACTATTGGTTTCAGCGTATGTTGCTCGCATGTCCTGGAATCTTATTCACGTCAGTTGTTTGGTTGGTTACATGCTTTTTTTCTCGTTCGTCGCGGTTTTTAATTTAATTTTGGGTATGGTAGAGAATTGATCTTCTTGCTTTGTTATAACTCGAGAGTTTTAGAATGGGTCTTTCAGTTTTGTATGTTCTCTGCACAGTTTCCATCTTCAATGCAATCTTTTAGTGATTTATACATCTCGGGATATTAGGATATATTACGCTTGTTGAACAATATTTCAGGTATAATTTAGTTACATTTTGTATATTTTTAGTGTTTTATATATCTTCTTACATCCTGGTACAATGTTTGACGTGGTTATTATAGATATAGAAGATCCCAGTTGTTATAAACTCGGACTTGCTGTCTGGTTATTGTATGTTTATTGTAGGACCATTCTTCAATATTTAGGAGGAGTTAGAGGTGTCCCATAGGCAAAAGCCCGTTGTGTTTATGCCTATTTGTGTAAGTAGACCGATTTACTATAATGGATATCATAACGTATTATATTTTTAATGTGAATTAGAGCAGAGTAGAGCATCTTATTTGGCTTTTTTTATAGTTGTTGTTGTTGTTGTATGATTTTTTTCACCGATAATCTTAGGATTGTATGTTTGAAAGGTGTATATTCGTACTGCATCATGTGGAATTCCGTCATTGATCCCTAGCAAGCGTTTAGTTTAACGTTTTTAGAAGACGATTTACTGGGTGGATGGGTCATGGTGTAGAGGTGGTTTACACTTTTTGGTTGTTATTTGGAGTTCGTCCAAGTTCAAAGTGATTCTGTAAGTTCTTGTGGACGGCGATCTTAAGTTCCATGGGTTTGTTGGAGAGGTTATGCGACAAGCTGCTCATCGTTGTAGTGGTTTACTTAAGTCATCAGTGAACAGAAGCCCAGCTTTTTATGGCCACACACTCTTTGAGACTCATGTAAGCCCATTTTTGACCACTATACCTGTGTATAGATTCTTGGTTATGTCCAGGATGTGACTTTGCTCGACGTTGTTCAGAGACGATGGGTTAAACAGATTCATGGTATGTCTGGGGTATTGTACCGTGACTGGGTGTTACCTCTAAATTTGTTATATATCAGTGGTAGACTGCTGAGAAGTGACCTAGTGAAGCATTGTAGACATCGTTGTTATGACACAGTGGGTTTGTATTTTGTCCTGCTAGAGGCATAGCATAAGTTAGGTCCAGGAATTTGTTCGAGATTTGAACAGGTATTGTAAAAAAACACTATTCGCATTAACTAAATGTCAGATATTTTCGGTATGGCTGGTATGTAGTATATAATTTTTTCATGAACCAGATCACCTTAGGAGTTGAAGTGCAGGATTATTTCTATTTATTGCAAGATCGGTAGTGTACATCGTCATCATGTATTGATTGACCATACACTTTCTATATTGGTGTAGGATTTATCCTCTGGGGTACGGCAGGATAGGCCGTATATCGTAGTTAATCAATGTCGGTTAGGGTACAGTAGAGAATCTTATTTAGCTAATTTTTATAGTTGTTGTTTGTATGTTTCGATTGGGTATCATAGGAATATATATGTATTAGATATAAATTCGCCTAATTTCATAGAGTATTGGGTATAAAATACACTTAATTGGATGTATCAATCTAAAATATTGTTATGTTTCACCTCTCGACACTGGATTTGGGTCCGGTTCCATGATGTCTTGGAGAATCAGTACCAGATTTGTGTAGAGTTAGTGTTAAAATTCGTCAATAATTTAATATACATCTCAATTATGTTATCCCCTCGCATGTCTGTACTAGATCCTTATTCCCGCATGACATACTTTTATAAATGATTGTGGTACGTTTGCAGTTGTACACTTAGAAGTTGCTGATTAATTCAGGCTTTGTCATGAGATTACGCTCCAAGTCAGAATATATGTCTTATTTCAGCGTTCACAATATCCACTATAGCATTTTTCACTATAGGTCTGTAATGATGGCCGTAATCCTAACCCATCCTAACCTAATCTAACCAAGGATTATATTTTTTCCTCCGTTTTCATCCTAATGTCATGTATTTCTTCATTGATTTGAGCTTTATTCTCATCAAATCTATCCACTTGACACTGTAGTTTTACCAATCTTTAGCAGATCGTGAGCCTTCATATGTATATTTCTTTCACTGTGCTTGTTTCAAGTAAAGCAATATCGACTAGTTTCAAATAATGTTAGGTGATCGCTCGTTAGTAGACTGCAGAGTTCAAAACGTTTATCTAAGCTCCCCACATATGTCAGTGATTGTTATGGGTGTTAAAGCGTTAGCAAGTTTTATGTATGGTTTTAATGTTTGAATAAGATTTTTTTTAGTGTTTACAAGTGTTTAGGAGTGCAGGAAGACAACAACAGGCCTATTGACCCAAACTAGGCTGCCTTTTGATAGCAAGTGGATTATTTTTAAAGTAGAACGTCTAAGAGAGCTTCGTGTGCCATTTCTGTTTTTTTATAACAATAGGAAATGGAGTGGTTTAGCTATCTATCTGCGAATTATGTAGAACTTATCGAGCCGCGACTTAAACGTTTCGATTGTATTGCTGTTTACAACCTCCGCTGGAAGTTTGTTCCATTCTTCGACAACTCTGTACGTGAAAAAATTGCGCGTGATGTTGAGTGAGAAACGTTTCCCAACGATTTTGTATCCATTGTTCTCTGTCACTCCGTTTGTATCTAGAGTGAGAAGGCTCACTCGGTCGACGTTTTCCTTACCCTTCATAATCTTCCACACTTCTATCATGTCGCCTCTGACTCGACGTTTCTCAAGCGAATATAGATTGAGTTCACATAGCCTGTGGTCGTACGATTTATTCCGCAGCGAGGGGATGAGTTTGGTAGCTCTACGTTGAACATTCTCAAGTTTAATAACGTCTTTTCTGAAGAATGGAGACCAGAATTGAACGGCATACTCGAGATGCGGTCTAACAAATGCATTAAATAACTTGAGATAGTGCGGTATATCATACCTAGCATTTTGTTGCCTTTCTTGGCAGCATCGTTACAATGCTTGCTGCTTTCTAAGTCGTTACTAATGATGACACCTAAATTTCTCTCTTCGATGACGGGAGAGAGAGACATTGAATATTCGTGTTTGGGGTTATGAAGACGTATGTGCATAACTTTGCATTTGTCGACATTAAACTTCATTTGCCACTTTTCTGACCAATCAACAATTTTGTTCAGGTCTAGTTGGATCTGCTGACACTCTAGTTCAGTTTGCACTTTTCCTCCGATCTTAGTATCGTCTGCAAACTTTCTAATGTTTGAGACTACGTTGCTATCGAGATCGTTAATGAATATTATAAAGAGAACTGGCCCTAAGACGGATCCTTGAGGCACGCCGCTTGTAACATTACCCCAGGGGGAGGAAGCTCCGTAAAGTACAACTCGCTGCCGTCTGTCCGTTAGCCAGTATTTTATCCACTTGTTAAGCTCGCCCTGAATACCGATGCTGTGCAATTTACTAATTAGGCGCTTGTGGGGTACTTTATCAAAGGCCTTTTGAAAGTCAAGGTAAATGATATCGATTGGAGATTTCATGTCGCGGATTTCGATTACATTTCTGAACAAGAGTAGCAGATTTGTATGACAGGAACAGTTGTGTCTAAAGCCATGCTGGGAGTCGCCAATCAATTTGTTTGATTCTAAGAATTCTGTAATTTTATTGGTTATCAAACTTTCCATCAACTTGCCAATGACTGAGGTGAGAGTAATTGGACGGTAGTTGCCGGACACTTTTTTTCCCCTTGTTTAAAAATTGGGGTAACATTGTCCTCTTTCCATTTAGAGGGGCAGGGGCCATTTGTGAGAGATTGGGTGAAAATGTTTGATAAATGTTCGGCGATTTCGTTTCTAGTCTCTTTCAGAATTCTATGATGGATTTGGTCTGGACCTGGAGATTTGGTGACTTTCAATTTATCTATATATTTAATAACTTCGGCGGGGGAAAAGTTCGCTGTGGTGAGGGCTTCAATTCGTTTTGCCGCTACGATATCCTCAGGATTAGGAATATCCTGATTCTCTAACGTAAATACCGAGCAAAAGTATTCATTAGGTTGAACACTCATTTTGGTGTCGTCTGTTCCTAGCTCACCAACATCGTTCTCGAGAGGACCTATTACAGATTTTGATTTTTTTTGCTCGAAATATAACTGAAAATTTGTTTCGGATTAGTTCTGGCATTGGCAGCAATTTCATTTTCATAATATTTCTTCTTACGTTTCAGGACTCTCTTTAGATCTCGTCTGCTAATTTTGTATTCGTTTTTTTGCTACGTCGTCATGTGGATGTCTCTGCTTTTCCGAATGCTTTGCTTTCTTTTGTGAATGAAGGCGCTGCAATTCTCCTTTCCAGTATTTGGGCTGATAGGCTGCTGTTCGCCTGTTTTTGCGCGGGATATGCTCATGTTCAATATTTTTAAGCGCAGTCAAGAAATAGTCAAGCGATTGATTGACATCTTGTCCGAGGGTTATATTTGCTGACACCATTGACTCTCTTAAGCCATCAAA
>SDVV010028286.1:0-11981 GCA_016164225.1 Gammarus roeselii | reverse complement strand
GAAATCTCTCCACAGTGCATTGCACTCATTGCAGTAAATTAGATAACAAAATTATTTAAAAAGCAGTATTTTTGCTTCCTTAGATGCAAAGAGGACTTCTGCATCATGGCATCAGCATGGTACCATCATTTTTTTTGTCTAGTCATCTTTGCAACATCATTATAGTCAGTGCAATATGCAGAAACGATATGATAAAGAAACTGGAATTCATCTATAGAACCAAGTGCAAGACCATGTCACCATCTAGTTTAAAATCAGTCAAGAAGTAGCTACCAGTTATGACCCTTTGGTTTGCCCAACTCATTACTACAAACATCAAGAAGCTTTTGAAAGGCAGAAAGAGTTGGAGCTTCCATCACAAGATCATTGACTGACAGCTGAGATTATTAACACACTGATTGGCAGAATGACACCCTTTATTCTCACTGCTAAGTAGGTATTTCAGATCCTCTGTGTGAACATGATACATACAACATGCACAAGTCACTTTGTACCATTACATTGACACAATGGTAGGCTGTAAATTTTGTACTACCCCACCGTCCGTGACTGTCGTGACACGGTGACCGCACAAGTAATTCCTGCTCTCAGCAGAACACACAGGAATAAGAGGAAGGGCTCCTGCCTCCATTAACTTACTGCATTAAGTCCAGTGATTTACTCTAGCAAATGTTTTCTCTGCACTTAGGAAGCCCATAAAGACTCGAAAGTACTTACTTCTAGGTATTTAGTTTGTTTCACCGCAAGTGTTGCCAATTGCGAGCTTTTACCGTCAATTGTACGGTCGGTTGATACGGAAACAGTGTTGTTATACATAGAAATGTTCAATAATTATCGAGTGTTTGTCAACTATAATTTGTAATACTATCGTAAGGCCTGCCTCTCGACATTACAATCATTTTGTAGGCATCCTGAGTAGCGACTAACTTTTGAGTGTTGTGTTCTCAGCATCGAGCGATTTCAGGAATTGGCGCCTCTTAATCATACAGCGGCTTACTGACAGTTCCACTTACCCGCGGTCATCCCAAACAACACACATTTCATTCTGTAGTCCACCGCCTAGTGTATGCACAACTTATTACTCTCCGATTTATTTATGTTGCTAGTCTCTCGCGACAGTAAGAACCCATGAACTTGTCTTCTGTCAGGGCGTGTCGACCAGGACCAATTGGCTCCAGGACCACGTACGCGCGTAATCATACAAACAACCTTAGCGAGCACACGCTAAATTATGATATGCAAATACTAGCATGTGTGACGTGCAGTTGGTTCGATTCCTATATATCTTAAGACGATTACGGACATAGAACAATCCCGTTCCCGACTATGCAATCTACGATTTCTTGTAGTCAGTCGCCTATTCTTAGAAAGTGTCCTTTTACTGTCGGTAGGGGCATCAGGTTGGTTGGTCACTCGCTGGAAAAGCATTACAAAACACAGTTTCAAACTAAATTCAAGAAATATGTAATAGAGTGATTGCTTCGCCACTGTATACTGTCATCAAAACTACTTGGCCAAATCTGTAAAATTATTCATATTCACGAATAACACGCACAAATTTACATGCCGCATCCAAAACGCGCACACTCTGCTGCGATTGAAACTTTGAAAGATACAAAATATTCTCGGTAACTGTGGTGTTTATAGAAGTGCAGTTGTACACCATAGGGTAGCTAATATTAACGGCATAGAGAGAATAGATGACGTTATGAATCACACCCTGTTATGAATTACACCCTAGAAAAACACTTACGTGTGCCCGGCGGTCTGAATTATGTACCATAAAATACTAAGTACGTTTGACCAGCAGTTTAGAATCGCCTATATTTGACCACGCTGGTTAGAAACACACACCCTTGATTGAATTTAACAGGGTAGGACTTCGTGTTTTGGCTCCTGGGAGGTCGACACACCAATAGTCATGATTTATTTAAAGAGTCCGGATTTTGAGGAAAGAAATAACTTGGAAAAGCAATTGCGGCTGCTTCTCATTCTTAAATAACCTTCAAGTGTACTTCCTGAGGAGGAGAATTGCACGAACCGCGTTGCCATTGACGATCGCTATCCTTGCAGAATCGACGTCAAGGAAACCGTTATCCAGGCACAGTTTCTAAAAGAACCTTCGTATAGGAGCTGATATCATGTCATGCAGTTGATGTTCCCGGACGGATTGGTTGAGCTTCTTTGGGCACTTTACAGGAGAGTCGTCTTCTGCAGTGGTGCGGAGTGAAGATAGGATTTGCATGTTCTCATTCACTTTAACCATGAGCTCAATGAGTGGCAGAGCGAAAAGTACTACTGGTGACCTTACAACTTGTTCAGAGCTGCCTCACTCTGGTCCCGGATGCCGTCGCCGTCTAAGCTGGTCATCAGATCGATCAGCAGTTACAAGTCATGTCAAGAGGCCACTGCCAACTTCAAAGCCAGTGTCCAAGCTTTTACTTACAGATGACTGAATAAAACGGCGATTTTCCGCAGTCCCATCTCCTCCCCTACTACTAGCTTGAATAAGCTCTGAAATATCCCCACCTGCAGTGCGTGAGTGGTTTTTGACATCCATATTGCTTTGATACATGAGGCTGTTTGCTATTAAAATTACTCTTTGTCGTTGGACCTGGCCAAATATGATCACAGTCAATCGAACAACTTCCGATTGTTTTATGAGAGTGCTCTTGAACCCGTTCATGTCCAGAGGATGGGGGTGGGAATCATCTGACTTGGGGTGGGAATCACCGGACTGGAATGGAGGGGAAAATCACCGTACTAGAACTCGCTCCGGTCGATGAATTTCCAGTGATCATTTTTGAAACGCTTGATCAGAGTAACTTTCTGACCAGACGTAAGGCCCATCACCATCATGGAAGCTGCAGTGTTTAATGGCTGAGAGACATGATGGCAGCACGTAGAATACGTGAGATTTTGCCTGAGCTGCTGTTCAATCAAGACACAAGCCTCATTCGTCTGTCCTGTTTTGGAGTATGGCATGTCAAACGACATCTCACGTGTGAGCTTTGACAGACAAACACAGAACTCGTTCCTTTTGGCAGCGAGGGGATGTTCAAAAGCAACGCTGCTCCATTTTTTTGCGACCAAAACTGCAATTACACTCGGGTCGTGGACGAGGTGTCATTTTAGAGACACTAGACAACTGTTTTACTGGAGATAATTTGTTCAAATATTTGATTTGTTTATAAAATGAATATGGCAGATGACATTCGTCACGACCGTAGCTAAATACTTATTGAATTGACATGATTGACATTAGGAAGATAGGTGTATGAAGTTTGGCATTTAAAATTAGTAGTGATGAGTTAATGAGATAGCTATAAATGTCAATGAATGCATAGATTGATTCAAGACCTAATTCAGCGATAAATGGCAGATGGCCACATGAATACGTTACGACCTGATTCCAGGGAGTACTTAGTCTACTTGGTCCAGTGGTTATGGCTGGTGGTCTTCAGCTAGAGATTACCAGCTGGAAGTCGACTGCTTGAGGTCGTCAGTTAAAGCCTCATGTCCTCGAGTCAGGCGGAGACACTTTCTGCCTGGTCTTGATGTCTTGAGGCTGTGTGCCATCTTGAATCTGAAATCTTGAGTCGCAAGATCTTCTCGGGTCCCGGTTTGTATTTCTTGCCTATTTTCCGCAATTTAGGAGTTGGGTAGTTCACAGAGCTAGAGCCATGTGCTCTTTTCGTGGCACAAATAGAAATGAAAATATTTTGCTGAGGATTGCTACTCGTAAATAAGGTTTTGACCGCAATACGCACTCTAATCATGTTTTCACACGCTAACTGCAGCGGGTTGGTGTGTGAAAACCCAGCTATGTATTGCCACGGAACAATCAAATACCGACGGTTCACTACTGCCCTGCTTGGCAGAATGTTAGATCGATTACTCTGATGAGTGATTACTCAATATGAAATAAATGAATAACAATGGTTAAGGGGACAGCTAATTAAAATAGAGTTACACACATTACGTATTATGCATATTCCAGAGAGCGACAAGTCGACGTGTATCATCCACAAAGATTATTTGACAATATCGGGGTGTTTCGAAGCTTAGCGCATATCGATACGTCGTCTGTTTGCCTCTCCGAGCAGCTGAAGCTAAACTACTACGTCGATGAGGGAGAGTTAAATGTTGGAGAGAGTTTTAAACAATTCTAACGAATGCCTTGAGCCTGAGCACAAAATAAATAAATTATAAACTTACGTTCTCCTCCCTTGAAGCGAAAGGACTACCCTAGTGAACATGATCCTTTTATTGACATTCAAACTTGCATTCTTCCAATATATTATTTAAAATAATGGGGGATGGGGGCGCAGGGAGTCACCTCTTTTGGTGTGAGCAGTCACCCAGTGTTAGGTATCTTAGGAAAAACTATTTCTGGGCTCATGAAAGAATGTTGAAATGTATTTTGCCTAACTGTCATCGCAAATACACAGTTCCTAGATTGCATATATTTTACGAATGTCGGGGAAATCATATCCTAATTATAAAACAGAGAATAATGGCAGTTAAAAACATCCATGTTTTCACTTTATACATATATAAAAGTAAAGTTTTCGGTTGCTAACAGCTGCTCATCTTCAGTACCTGAAACAAATGCTGAACATAAACCTACAAATACTTTCAACAAATATGCACATTATAAACTAGTCTAAGAATCTAACCTTAAACACTGAGAAGGGTAGATTATGACATGTCATTTAATGTCGGCTTAGTTTGGTGAATCAAATGCCTTCTAAAAGTTTTGAATCCGGTTTGACTGAGGAACCTACAAGTGTGAAACAACTTTGAACTAATGGGAGCCAATGTCATATTCCGTGGTCTCTAATTTTAATGTTGCTTGGAGGGAGCAGATGTCTGCAAGCACGGACGGACACTCTCTAGTGCTCAGCAAAGCCGGTTTGTAGGTGACGTGTTGTCTCCCCACAGTAGTTAGCCTGCCACTGGCTGAACGTATACTTGTATACTACATTGCTTCACTCAGAACATAGTTTGAACTGATAAACTATTGCTGAAATTGATGCTCAAATCTAATTGCATATTTGTTTGAATTTATTATTCGGTTTCTGTTTTGCATTTGTTTCATATACTGAAGATAAGTTGCTGCAAGCACTCAAACGTTTTCTTTAAAGTATATAAAGTTACAACTTGATATTTTCAGCTGCTATTACACACTGATTAACATATACTAAAAAAAAAATAAGGTATGCGGAAAATGGAGGGAGTCACCTCGGTCCCGCTACCCAAATTTCATCCTCAGGACCTCTCCACCCTTTTTGTATCAATGTTTACCAAGTTAGAAAACTCACCTTGGTGGCCTCACATTTATTCGACACAATAGCAGGACAGAGTGAAGTTCAGAACAAAAGGCAATAACGCCATAGCATGCCAGGACCATGGGAGCATGAAAGCATGGGACCCAGAACCATGGGAGCATGAAAGCATGGGGCCCAGAACCATGGGAGCATGAAACCATGGGACCCAGAACCATGGGAGCATGGTAAACTAACGCTCGAAACCATCGGAAAATGTTTGAGTTAAGGCAACTGAGTCTTTAGTGACAGCGTTCGTGTGAAATAATCTCCTAGGCAAAACATTTGAAACCATTCCTGACGATTAAAATTGATCAGTTCCAATTTATTCACTGAATTTATTCAAATCTACGACGAAGAACAAGCCACTGTATGCAGTAAAGATAATTTTCATGTATTTTCACATTACTGAAGGTTGAAACCCCAAATAGTAGTTTGGTCCACCTAGGTAGAATATGAGTCGATTTTGACGGACAAGTGACACCTAATAACTCAAATATACTAAGCTAAAGTGCCAGACAGTGATTGAGTGTCTGATTTTGAATCAATACACATATATGCAATAAATAGATTTCGAAAACCAATACTGAAAAATTTCTTCCGTCTCAAAGCAAAATAATTACGTAAAATGAGTTTCAATCCTCCTTCCCCACTCTCTCTTGATGCGTTTCTATAATTCTTCGGCGAATATAAATACGCTGTCCGCTGAGGCAAATTAAACGAAGTCAGATGAAAAATTAGGTGACCTGACCGCATCACTTAGACAATAAGCCTAACTAAAATAACCTCCTAAATTTAAGAGGAAAACAAAAATCATATTATATCTAAACAAGTTCCGCATGAACAGTTTATCAAATTCAAACTCTACGAATCCAAGTAAGAGTGCAAGTGCCCTTCAACACTATAAGCTTCTATACTGCGACGTGACTGCTTCATAAACTCATGGCAGGTGGGTTTGGGGAGAAGGAGAAAGGCCCTGCACATAGACTTCAACCTAATCATTCAGTGTTCAAGACGATTTTTTAATCACATTGGTAAACACAAAAAATAAGTTAGTGAGTGAAAGTATAAGGAGTTTTACCTAGATTTTTAATTCTTCCCATACCCAACACATATATAAAGTTAAATTCAACTTCTCGTAGGTTACTGCAATACCGTTTAAAATGTGCTGTTTAAAAATCGGCATATACGCAATGCGAAGATTGCAGAAAGTGTTGATTAACACTAGGATTAATTAAATAAATCAAGCTTCTGTTCTCACGTTACATAGCCGTGTTCACATCAGCACACATTACCTGGTTAATGACTGTTAGAGCGGGAAAAATTTATGTAAAATAATACATTTTCAGGGTATTTGTCCAACTCTATTACCCGGAACTCGGCGAATCTAGTGGAAATTAGTTTAATCACTCTTGTTTGCTCGGAACTAATCACTCGCTAACTAGGTACAAAGTGGTGAAGTAAATACGACTACAGACAAGAATCTTCCTGTAGAGTACCAGTGAGGTGAGGGGATAAAACTGATGTTACTCTACGGTATTTGATACCAGTGTTTCAGTATATCGGTCGGACAAGTCCTGTACTGAATAACAGGCGAAGCAATTTACTAGGCCGTTATTCGACGCTTCTCCTACTTCAATAGGCAAATAATTTTTTTAAATAACAGTCATTACATTTTGCTTGAAGGCATTTTTTTAGTTATGAATGACCTCTCCTCTTGAGTAAGTCAAGCCCCAATGAAAAATCTCATGTGCGTCAATGAACGAAACCATATTCTCTTATTTGATTAATAAGGCAATCACTGCAACGGCCTGGATAATGGGTGACTGCTCAGAATGAAAAAAAAATTCCATCATGATTTTTTACATTGCTTCGTTTTGATACTTGTTGTCTCCAGATTGAGATAAGTCTACTCCGCAAAATGCAGTATATTGAAGTGGATTGAGAATGAGTTTGCATTGCACATTTTACCTGCAGGTTCTGGTCCGTGGAAAGGAGTCATCAACGGTGTAAAAACAGTCGGGGGGTCGGGGGGACTCCTCACACGCATTTTGCAACATATATGTATTTTTTACTTTGAAAAGACTTAGATCTTTATCTGAAGACAAATCGCCATACGACCACAGATGACGCAAGAGCTCATACCGCCATACGACCACAAATGACGCGGGAGTTCATATCGCCATACGACCACATATGACGCAGGAGCTCATATCACCATACGACCACAAATTACGCAGGAGCTCACACCGCCATACGACCACAAATGACGCAGGAGCTCATATTGCCATACGACCACAAATGACGCGGGAGCTTATTTTATAACGAACGAACCCTTGTACAGCAGGGTGACAAGTCGCGCCCAGAGGGTACCCATCCTATTGATACCTGACAGTGAGCTTCTTTTAACTCTCTACAAATAAGCTAACCCAATAGTAGCTTCCGTAGCAAGCCTTTGTAACCAGACAACGACAATTAGCTTCCATAGCAAGCTTTTGTATCCAGGCAACAACATTTGACTTCCATAGCAAGCATTTGTATCCAGGCAACGGCAATTAGCTTCCATAGCAAGCTTTTGTAACCAGGCAACGACATTTAGCTTCAATAGCAAGCCTTTGTATCCAGGCAACTACAATTAGCTTCCATAGCAAGCCTTTGTATCCAGGCAACGACAATTAGCTTCCATAGCAAGCCTTTGTATCCAGACAACGACAATTAGCTTCTATAGCAAGCCTTTGTATCCAGGCAACGGCAATTAGCTTCCATAGCAAGCTTTTGTATCCAGGCACCGACAATTAGCTTCCATAGCAAGCTTTTGTATCCAGGCAACGACAATTAGCTTATATAGCAAGCCTTTGTATCCAGGCAACAACAATTAGCTTCCATAGCAAGCCTTTGTATCCAGGCACCGACAACTAGCTTCCATAGCAAGCCTTTGTATCCAGGCAACGACAATTAACTTCCATAGCAAGCTTTTGTATCCTGGCAACGACATTTAGCTTCCATAGCAAGCCTTTGTATCCAGGCAACGACCATTAGCTTCCATGGCAAGCCTTTGTATCGAGGCAACGACAATACAAAGGCAAGCCTTTGTATCCAGGCAACGACAATTAGTTATCTGAAGAAATGAAAAAAATTCTGTGCTCACTTGGTTGTATCGTATTTTGGAAAAGATGGTTGTGTCAAGGTGTTCGTACATCTAATCGTACTTGAGAGACCTCTTTATTTCAGGGTTCGGTAAAAAATACTTTCAGTAATTGCAGTTTGAAAATATAGAAGAAAAAAGTTCGATATCTTAGATAAAATTAAGAAGACAAATCCTTAAGAGCATCATGGAAGACTGAAGCTCATGACATGCATATTTATCACGCAAAAAATAGGCTTCTTTATTGAACTGAAATTAACTAATACTACCAATTTAGGGTGGCTCCTAAAATTGGAAATCAGGAAGTCTAAGCTCTACCTAAAGAATTCGTTTCAATAGTCGAGGAAACTCTTCCGAGCACTTTTATACCTGCCAAACATCATTAACCCTACCCTCATCGCCCTTGAAATTTGAAACCTAAGATTAAAACAGAACAATCCTTATTTTTTTATCTTTATTCCTAAAATGTTTCTTTATATAACATAAAAATCTGAGTTTTATGAACGTTTAGTAGATTACACATTTAAATGACCACAAACAACAGTTATAAGTCCGCTTTTGTGATCCTGCTCCTAGTGGGCCACCACAGCAGCATTCACGGTCATCTTTATGGAGTCCGTTATTTGATGAGTTTTTGACGCGACCATGAAGAGTCGGTGTCGCCTGTTGCCAGCCTATTCTAAGGCGGACTGGGTGAAGTCATCGCCATGTTGCCAGCCTATCGTAAGAAGGACTGGGTGAAGGCATTGCCATGTTGCCAGCCCATCGTAACACGGACTGGGTGAATGCATCGCCATGTTGCCAGCCTATCCAAAGGCGGACTGTGTGAAGGCATCGACATGTTGCCAGCCTATCGTATAACGGACTGAGTGAAGGCATCACCATGTTGCCAGCCTAACGTAAGACAGACTGGGTGAAGATGGGAATCCGGTGTAATGAAAGGACTTGGAGTCACGTAGTGAAGCTCGAAACTAGGATATTTTGTACTAACGTGTTAAGATATGTGAATGTGTGGTCTCATTCTAATTCACATGGTGCTCTTAAAGTCCCATACATTCCAAAATGCAATATTTGTTATTAAATGATCTCAGTCGGTTCCTTGAAATCCTTTTTCAGTATCACATAACCTAATTCAGTCATACTGTATTTTGGTCGACTCAAGCGGCAGTGCCCCTCTAGCCACTGCCGCTTTCGAAGGCCATTGAAATATAATTCCATAAAGTTATGATTCGCTTTGAATGGTAGCTGTCTTGCATCAGTAGAAATATTGGTACAAAAAACGCATTGCTGTGATATGATGACCCTGCGGGATTCGCTTTGAGTTGTAGCCGTCTTGCATCAGTAGAACCATTGGTACAGCCAACACGTTGCTGTGATATTATGACCCCGCGGGACCCGCTTTGAGTCGTAGCCGTCTTGCATCAGTAGAAATATTGGTAAAGCAAAAACGTTGCTGTTATATGATGACCCCGCGGGATCCGCTTTGAGTCGTAGCCGTCTTGCATCAGTAAAAATATTGTTACAGAAAACACGTTGCTGTGATATGATGACCCCGCGGGATTCGCTTTGAGTCGTAGTCATCTTGCATCAGTAGAAATATTGGTACAGCAAACACGATGCTGTTATATGAGGATCCTGTGATTCTCTTCGTGTTCAGTTGAGATACTGGATATCAGTATCCCAATTCAGCAATTTGTCTTACCGCACAGTAGCACATTTTTTCAAGACAAGCAGAACATCTGTTGTAGTTGTTGAAGCAAAACGCTTTCCATTACCATTGTTGTAATTTATTGTGGAAACTGTTTGGTCGAGATAAAACATCACTGTAAAACATCCATTTAGAAAACAGTTCGAAAGCCGAATGTAGTAGTGTCAATCAGAACTTTTACTACAGGTTGTAGGTTATATGTTTGAGCTTTCTGAGCCAAAGTGAAACCTAAAACCGAATGGAAGAGTGTTGATCAGTACTTTTACTACAGGTTGTAGGTAATATATTTTGAACTTTCTGAGTCAAAAGGAGACCCAAATCCAAATGTAAGAGTGTTGATCAGAACTTTTACTACAGGTTGTAGGTTATATATTTGAGCTTTCTGAGCCAATGTGAGCCATCCAGACAGGCTCTCGCAGGCCGTATATGTTAACACCAGCCCTTGAAGCAATAGGGTGAATATGGTCTCCGGTATCAGGTGGGAGGGTCGCTGCTGTCGGTTATTATATTACAGAAAGCGTCACAACGTCAAAAACAGCTCGACTTCATTCAAAAGTCTCTCGCGTCAGTTTTTTTTAAACAAAGTATCTCTGCGAATAAAAATAAATATATATTTAACAAACGATCAAGTGAAGAACATAACATTTTATATTTTAAGTTCACAAGCAGAACGTCGGGATGAACAAGGGGAACTCAGAACGTCGGGATAAGCAAGGGGAACTCAGAACGTTGGTATGATCAAGGTGAACTCACAACGTCGGTAAGAGCAAGGGGAATGCAGAACGTCGGGATGAGCAAGAAAAACTCAGAAATTCAGGATAAGCAAAGGGAACTCAGAACGTCGGGATGAGCAAGAGGAACTCGGAACGTCGGTATGAGCAAGGGGAATTCATGGGATAGTTGAAGTACGATTAAGAACCATTACTTTAATTTAAACATTTTATTTCGGGTGCTCAAAAAGGAGAATTCATATCGGGGAGCAGGTTTCAGTTTTGTTTGCAACTCCTATCCTACTTCAAAATTGTGTGATAGAATAATAAAATATTCCCTATTAAGTTTTATCGTTCAAATTTGACCAAAATTGTCTAGTGTTAAATCTATAAAAGGAAAACCTAACGATAATGAAAGTTATCCGTATATCCACTTGAACCTAAACCTAAATCAAATGCTTATTCCATAGATACAAGGCATCTGTATCGTATGCTATGGCTTATTCCGTGGATGTAAAGCATTCTTATCGCATTATATAGCTTCTTTCACAAGCAACACACTCGTAAGCCGATTAGAGCTCTTCACTATGCCCGGACAAACTGCTCCCAGTCCAGCGCTATCAGAGGACTAACGAGCATAGCATCGCCTCTTGAACATTATTACTGCGGCCTAATTGATCTGACTGTAGCGGAGAAGAAGTACAGAAAAAGGAGGATGAACTATCACTGAGTGATGCTGCACATGATGAACTGTCACTGAGTGATGCTGCACATGATGAACTGTCACTGAGTGATGCTGCAGAGGCTGAACTGTCACTGAGTTATGCTGCACAGGATGAACTGTCACTGAGTGATGCTGCACATGATGAACTGTCACTGAATAATGCTGCACATGATGAACTGTCACTGAGTGATGCTGCACAGGCTGAACTGTCACAAAGTTATGCTGCACATGATGAACTGTCACTGAGTGATGCTGCACATGATGAACTGTCACTGAGTGATGCTGCACAGGCTGAACTGTCACTGAGTTATGCTGCACAGGATGAACTGTCACTGAGTGATGCTGCACATGATGAACTGTCACTGAG
>SDVV010028285.1:0-11981 GCA_016164225.1 Gammarus roeselii | reverse complement strand
ATTAATAAAGGTACTGTTCACGCCATTACACAATGTGGACTGTTTCATGAACGAGAGTTATTAATGAAGGTACTGTTCATGCCATTACACAATGTGGACTGTTTCATGAATGGACGTTAGCACGTCATATTCAATGCTCACTTTTATTCGCAAAAGCATATATAAAAATGTTTCTGGTGCACAGCTGTCACAAAAACACACTTGTAAATCATGTTGTGGATTCAAATCTGAACATGTTGAAGTATATGTTTCTGGTCGTGAAGAAGTAAATGTTAGATTTAATAGAAGTAAGCATCCCAGACCAAGACTTTCAGGTAAGTTATAAATCCCACATTTATTTACAATAAAAATACCTCTGATGTCATTGTCAGTCAGAGACAAAAGAGCACAGTCTAAAATCGCTAGAACATGGAAATATGCATGAAAAATATGTCGAGTAACGTGTTACATCTTAAACCGGTACGACACTTCCCAAAAACGGTACATGGACGATTTTGTTATCTTTATTTTAACAGTGCAACATGCGCTTGTGGTAAAAGTACTACACCTGCTTACCGAAATGAATTGTCTATTGAAATATAAACTCTCTGTTGAATATTTTCATGAGTTGCTTTCCAGAAGTTGCTTAGGAACATTAAATTAAATGCACAAATAGCGAATTTCTGACCCGTCGCTCGAGGAAACTACAGAAACAGTTTATTATTCTGACTGTGAAACTACAGAAACAGTTTATTACTCTAACTGTGAAATATTCCACCGTCCACGGGTAGTAAAATATAGTTTTTTAGACAAAAATCTCAATTTTCTAGGCTATACGTCCCGGGAAGCTAATTTTCAGGGGCCTGTTCCAGTTTACGAGGTTCAACGGGGTGGTGTTAAACTGGCTAATTGGGAAGGCACATTTCATAAGTCATCTATCATGGCCGCTGTCGGGTGGACCGATATTTTGTTGCCACCTTTTCACTCTTGATTCATTCCTTGCTGCTCTTGATTTATGACTGAGTTTATTGATGCTTGATAAACTGTACATCGTCCGACAAAGCGGAACGATAATTTCCTCCAGCATTGCCTGTAATTTGGTGAAGCAGGGAAAAATTGTTAGTAGATCTTTTTCTGATAGCACGACGACAGTGTATAACTTCCATACAAAACATTTCCGAGGGGCGTCAGCTTATCCTCGCAGAGCTACCGTCACCACGCATATAAGGCTGGTGTGCTTGGCGCCATATCTGTCAATAAATGGAGCCCTGTTATCTGAGTTTTGAAACGCTTGCGTCAGCAAGTTGGGTTGTGCGGGCAGTAACACAAGGGTGGGTGAGATCTGTGGAACGTACACGTACCTATCATGTTCCGCTAAAGATAATTATGCGTCCTTCCATGTCAATGAGATTGTCCATGTCAATGAGATTGGCACTGAGACTGTCGCACGTCGATCCCTAAAGGGATGAACTCACGATTGTTTTACGATTCTTAGGTTGACATAAAATCGCACTTGTTATTGCGAAATTTTACTACAGAATTTGAACGAAACATTTCATACAATAATAGCTACACAAATGTAGGACGGGAGTCAAATGAAAATCCTCTCAGTTTTATTGCATCACTTCACAAAGCTTCAAATGATATTACGCACGCTGTGATTACATGAAAGCTTTAGAAAGAAGATATTTTTTGAAGGTTTTATTTTTTTCAGTTATAGTTTTTCTCAACTTATGTAAATTCGAATTTAAAAACAAGCTTAGGGTTATAGTTCTACGTAAGCATTCAGAAGATGCATTATTTGTCATCATTATTTTGTATTTGTAAAAATATTGATGATGAAAAATATATGAAAATGTCACATATGTGTCTGAATTTTGAGAATATAGCTCATGATTGTAGTACTCAACACACGGAGATACGCAGCTTTTTTGGAATCAGGATCCGAAACCCTTTCGACAGTTATACGACACACATCAGTCGGCTGAAAAAATATGGAGAGTCTGTGAACAATGTATCCCCGCAAAGGCTGAGAAACATAATTATTGTTATACTTATCGTCAACGGTGGCATACTACCTCAGCTGGCTGTCTTCCCGTTTCCTTAGGTCTGAAAATGACCGAGAAACGGTTACCGATGAACGGATGTCAACGCGAACTTAGTTATCCTGTTTGTCATTTTCATCCGTTATTCATTTAAATGACATAAAAAATATCATTGCCTACATGAGTCGAGTTATACGCCTCATACGACTAAGGGAATCCCTGATACCATCGAATGAATAAAATAAACATATCCCAGTCGGCGCAAACATTGGAGCCATACACAGAGTAGTAGGACTATTGGACCACGAACTCAATTTGACTCTCAATCGAAAATTTGTTCTAGTCATTTTGTACCACGCACAATATCTGTCATCCAGAGCCTACGTCAGTTAATTTTCAGGTACAATGCATACATAATTGTGTTGGTGTTACAGCAAGCAGTAAATTTGACGTATTTTAAACATTACTATTGCTATTTCAGCACTCACGATTCAAAATTATGTATATCATGCGAATATGAAACGTGTATGTTCTCTCTCTATAAGTTTTCGAAATAACCGGCATTTAATTTCATGTTATGGCAATCGGCTACAATGTTGTTTTCTAAGTACAGTGCATCAAAACCTATACAGTTTTTGGGGCGCTACGCAACCATGGCAATTTCAGAAGACCTGAGATCTTGCAATGTACGTGTGGCCAAGGGCAGAACACGTCGACATTATCCTAACTCTTTCTTTTGACTAGCACGAACAATGAATTATTGTGGTGTCCAGTACATCTAATCACCACTATGCAGGATGTCAATGCCGATTCGAAAAATTGTTCTTGATTTGTGGACAGACGCAAGCATGTTCGTCGATGACCATACCTATCCGACGGTGAAAAAAAATCGTAGGTTTATTTTTCATGAACATCCGACAGTTCAAAAACCTGTGGTGATTAAAGAAATCTAATATTTTCCAAACTCTAGAAATGGAACGAACTATAAATACTTTTTGGGACGTTACGATTCTTATCAAAGCTCAGAAAGACTCTCGTGGTAGAATTTTCAATGACAAGTTCATGTATAAAATTGTTAGATCATTGATAAAACAAAGAAGTAGGATTTTCCCTACGAGAGTAAACAAACAAATACCATTCTCATACGTGAGTAAACAAACAAATAATATTCTCATACGACAGTAAACAAACAAATAATATTCTCCTGCGAGCGTAAGCAAATAAATGTAATTCTCAAACGTGAGTAAACAAACAAATTATATTCTCCTACGATAGTAAGCCATCAAATATATTCTCATACGAGAGAAGGCCCAACCCGTTGTTGAAGATAAAAGCGATCATCAACTCATAAAGTAGTGGCGCAAAATGCACGATGCCCTCTACTCTTGTACGGGCAGGTGTTCTACCCCTTCCATATGCTGAGTGCTGTCAATGTCAATGGTTATTGAAAAATATCCAATACCAATGTTATTTTTGGTTCATCTTACTTCAAAAATATATGTTTACAAATTCAGGGTTATAATATCGATCCGTACTCTTTTCTGGATGAGAGCTAGCATTCTTGGCTCTTGTTCCCTGGGACGAGTCTCAACTAGCTGCAGAACCAATATGTTCCGAACCATCTGTTAAAGGTAAGGTTTGCTCTACATCACAACCGGGCCCCCTCAAAAAGATACCATAGACCACCTCCTTTGATCAATAAGCATCAATTTATCATCATGTCAACACTTTTGCTGTGTAAGCGTTACCAGACAGTGTGAGTAGACCACCCGAATTTAACACTACATGCTACTTTACCTTTAATTAAGAGTTGGTTCTACCTCTTAGGAGGATAATAATGTTGCCACAACTTTCTTTATAGCAGGAGGAGTGGTTGAACTCACAAAAACATCAGGGAGTGGCCTCTAGTGATATCAATAAATAGTAACGCTGGTGTCTAGTCAGCTCTATTATTCAGGCAGTACACTGATGAATCTTTCATTGTTAGTTCAAATTACTCGGACGAATCAAAACGTAATTGCTCAAAGAACGAGGGATTTTGATCAGACCCAAATGCGATAAAACGACAATGTACTCTACGGACTATGAAACCAGTATTTCACTTACTCGGAGTCAGGAGCAGTTCGCCGGTATCAACGCCAGGTGTCGATCCGACGCCCTGATGCCAAATTCATTTTTATCGAATAGTGAAGCGATGAAATTGATTCGAATGTTGAAATGAGAGCAATTTGTTAGTTATTAATCAGAGATTGGTACCATCAGCATTTATGTTCTACGAATACATTGACGAGTTCACTCAGATTTTGATTTGATTTGAGCATCATTTCCACCGGAGCCTCAACGTAAGTCATAATAGGCTCCTCCGTAGGGTGCGACCGTCATTGATTCAGGTAAGTTTGCACGGCCTTGCGTGCGAAAATATTAGTGTTGTCAAGATGAAGTCAGTACATATTTCAATTGTGGCATGTTTGCGTACTAGCGCGTACAAGAGAGTAATGAGTTATCGCGTATCTTCGTAAATGTATTGCCGTCTCTGTGCGTAATGGGGTGGAGAGACCGCCTCACTTGCACAGGTGTTTGAGATTTAGACAGCTTCGTATAGTCCGGTGTGTTTTCCGAAAGCAATAAGCTTTTCACGGTAGGTTGGGTCCGTGAGTAGGCTTTGTAGGTTGCACGGGGAATTTATGAACGCTCGTCGGGCTGCCGAGAGTGCGTTGCAATCCATCAGTTAGTGTTTCACGCTGATAGCCACTTGATGGCAACAGGGGCAAGGTAGCGCGTTTTGTCCCATGTCGACATCCATCAGGTGGTTGTGAGTTATCCAAGTGTGTCCTGTGCACAAGCGGTTGATGAACACTTGGTCTTTCCTGTTGGTGAACTTTGTTTCCCTTCCTCCGACTGAGGGTTTGACTGAAAGCATTTTTTGTCCGCTCAGTCGCCACATTTCATCCCATCGGGATGTTATATGTGAGTTGATGATAGAGAACCAGTCCCGGTAATGTATAGCGAAAAATTGTTCTTGGTGAGTTGATGGCAGTTTAGTAAAGCGAGTCCGCAAGTTCATTTCCTCTTATTCCCGCGTGTTCGGGGATCCAGCAGAATTCAACTGCCTGACCCGTCTCGGACATCACAAAGAGATCGTGCTGCATTTGACGTAGAGCGGGATGTTCGTAGTGCAGTGTTTTAAGCTGGGTGAGGAAACTCAGATTGTTTGAGAATACGACGTATTTGGGGAAGTGATCTGTTTTGGCAATAGAGGTGGCTAGTTCGAATGCTTGGAGCTCCGCAGAGAACACGCAGGCCTCTTGCGGGGAGGGATGCCAAGAGTGGGATGTTCCCGCACACAGCGGCGGCTCCCACTCCATCTGCGGTTTTGGAGCCGTCGGTGTTTATATATTCTTCCTCAAGGAGTCTTGGGAATTCCTTCCTGTACGCGTTGGTTGGAGTAGTTGCTTTAGGGTACACTTGCAGGTCTAGGTTGACCGGTGGTGGGTTGATCATCCATGTTGGTGTGTTAATTTGGAGAATTCGGTAGGAAAATGAAGGCTTAATAGCTATACGATTGATGTTTAGCGAGGTCAGCGGGTTATACACACGAGGGGAAAACGGTGGACATTTGTTCTTTTTAGCCGCGAAAATGCGCTTATCGGATACGTTGGTGATGTGGCTGATAGCCGGGTTGTTGATTAGACTTCTATTCTTAAAATAGTATTGTACTGAAAGTTTGTCTCGCCGGACGTTCGTTAGCGAGCGTGGAAGTGGAAGTTCGTTAGCGAGCACGTTAAGGGATTCGATTGGACTGGAGCAGAACGAGCCGGTTGTGATAAGCAAAGCATTGTTTGCGATAGTCAAAAGAGGGTCGAGAGTAGTTTTGGCTGCTGAACCGTAGACAACGGCTCCGTAGTCCATGCGCGATCGTATTATTGCTCTGGACAACGTCATTCCGGTGTCCATGTCGCGCTCACTCAGATTGGGGTACTGCTATTTGCTCATGACAGGAAATGGTTCATCTGATGATAGTTCATCTGATCATGGTTCGTCTGATGAAGGCTCTTATGGCTATGGTTCGTCTGATGGTTCATCTGAAGGTGGTTTTTCTGCCGATGATTTATTTGATGATGGTTTTCCTGATGTTCATCAAATGATGGTCCGTGTGATGATGTACATCTGATGATGGTTTATTTAAAGATGATTCGTACGAAGATGGTTCGTCTGACGATGGTTCGCCTGATGATGGATCATGGTTCGACTGATGAGGATTTATCTGATGAAGGCAGATACGATGACAGTTGTTCACTCACGCAATAAACTCATAATCGATGACTATAAAAATGACAAAACAAACTATAAACGATAAACATAACATTGTGTTGGTAATAATGGCAACTGCAATACTTGTAGAGCTAGTAATACAAGTTGTACTTGTAGAGCTAGTATCACAAGTTGTACTTGTAGAGCTAGTTTTACACGTTGCCAGATACAATAAACTACCCTAAGACGCTCAGGCTTGTGCGGACGCCATACTGAAGGCGCCGGCCGATTATAGTTTTGAGGCAGCGCCCTCTACCTCGTTGATCAAGACATCCCCACCCACAGCGGACCGATCGTGGCTCTAGCTTTGTCTGCTACTTGTAAAAAGATGGCAGGTTCAGGTGACCGCATTCAAAGATGATGATTAGGATTTGGGTTTGAAATTTAAAAAACAACTACTCCAAGGTGCGGCGTCGCACTGTTCACATATAGCGATCAAAGTACCGAAGGGTTTGATAACTATCGAATAAAACCTTTCACGATTTCAGCCGGTAGACATGGTGCTATAATTGTTTCACACAAGCATGATGGGGCCCTGATGTCAGAGTTATATGAGGCTTACGTCCGCAAAATGTGTTGTGCTGACAGACATTGCAGCATGTGACATAAAGGGTGGAGAAGATTTGCTCCCTATGGCCGAACCTGCATCACAGGTTCTCCTCAAGTTGACTTGCATCCTCCAACCTCAATGAAACTGGTGAGAACTCGACATTATTAGCAGAATTTTTAGATTTGAAGAAGTAAAAGCCTCCCACCACGTCATATTTGAACGTTGAAAAACCACTCAATTCATCAAAGTAATCTAAAAAAGCTTTCAAGCGATGTATTTCATGTGAAGATGCCACAGAAGTGTAGGGGGATGGACGAATGGAAAGAAAGGAAAAATAATATAAAAAAATGAAGAAAAAACATGATAGAAAATATTCACAATTCAAATTTTGAAATAGTTTCGTTTTGTGTCACAAGAATTTTCATGTTATGTACTACATGTCATGGTGACCAAAAACTCTAAAATAAATTTTTTTTGTATAGTTTCGGTATTTTACAACTTTCAATAATAGATTTTTACAAAACACGATGCATGTGATTGTAGCGATCGAGTGAAAAATAGCTGTAGTCATGATTATTTCATAACTGTAAAAGTCTTGGCAATTCAAAAAATGCCATGATTTTTTGGGAAATCTACTGCAAATTTAAAAAATTCCAAAATTTCAAACAAAAATTGCATATGATTGTTGTACTCTACAAGAGCTTTCAAATGATGTACAGCTAGTCTTCATTATTTCACAACTTTGAACGTTTTTTAGTTTTATTTTTGTCGGAGCGTTACAACGGACATACAAACATAAAAATTAACACTTGTTTGGAATCATGTTCCGAAACCTTTTCGAATGATATATTACACTCATTATTCTGCGGAAAAACAAGGCGCTTTGTCAAACAATGTCTCCGGTTAGGGCTGGGTAACAGAATTTCCCACAACAGTGTCGGCGTGGAACTATGCGTTTGTTGTTGTTTTTCGATTTGCTTCACAAAATAAATAAATGCATGTATTATTGACCAAACCTTAGCATTTGGAAGAATTCCTACAGAAGCCATTTGATAGCGAACTTACAAATGGCCAGGTTCCGAGATCGATTTTGGACGAATGAAAATGAATTTGTGAAAAAAAGTGACGTGTAGATCTGCGTATGGTCATTCTCCTTGATTATAAGGCGAAAAATACATCCGTTTTTGACGTAATTTAGCTTTTGAAATGCGGTTCTTATGAAAGACGTGAAGACATTAACATAAAAATATCTCTCAAAAGCTGTATCGGAAGTAAGACAAAATGTTGCCAAATTCAAAGCTCAATTATGGAAAGAATAAAATTTTTGGAAAAAGCTGACGTGGAGCTATGCGTATGGTGAGATTCTCCAGTTTGAGCCAGGAATGTTTGAAATCCATACATTATCAACGAAGCCTTATCATTTTGAAAATCATTTCTCGAATAATGCGTGAACGGCAACATTAAAAATTCACATGTTCCGAACACTACTTTGGAAACACTGAGACTAATTTATTAAAAAAATTGGAGCTCTGCGTATGATGCTGATATTTACTGAAGTCATTGAGCCAGGAAATGCGAGCAGTGTCGTATGAGTCCGATCATTTTGAAATTCGCTTTCATATAATAAGTGAAGAGCAACAACCGGTAAATGGTCTATTCAGAGAACGTTTTGGAAAAACAAAAACAATTTTAGGAAAAAAACATACAGCTTTGCGTATGGTGTTCTATTTTTATCATTCCATTTGAGCCATGCAACGTCCTTATTAACGAAGCTTCATCATTTTGAATGCAGGTACAGAAAAGTGCAGTGTTTTCGAATCTCATTTCAAAATTAAAATATAAATTTCAAAAATAACTCTGCATTGCACCGTAGCAGATCACAGAAGCTATGAAGTTATTTATTGCATGTCATAAACACATCATAACTAACTGCAGGACGTCTATCCGTACGTTACAACAGACGAACAAACGAACCTATTTTTTGTAATCAAGGCCCGAAACCCTTTCGAATGATATAAGACGATCAGCACTAGGCATAAAAACCAGCACTGTATAGGACAATAGGTATCCCTGCTTGGACAAAGAGACATAATTCTAGCTAGATTCAAATAGCAATTAGTCGTAGTGACGATAAAACGTTTAATTTTGAGCTAAAGATTGATTATTTAGCAAATAATATTAGTCCATCACCCAGCCTCTACCCGAGCTTCCTGGTGGAATTATTGTTATTAGTGTTGACATCAAATATTGATCAGTAAATCGAAATAAATTAGATAAATTAACCACGACTCATACATACGATTTTCGGCTTTATTTGTCTCCGGACTGCGCTGTCTTAGCACGGAGCCACTGTATACATCGGATCTGAGTTCAGTTATGCGAACGAGGTATAAAACTATAAAAATTGTATGAAAAATGAAGAGTATGAGGACGAAATGGTCAAGATTCAAAAACATTCAATTATTATGGAAACAATTCAGATAGCAAACTAAATATTACCCAGGAAAAACCAAGCGTATTATGTAATGCAGAATAGTTATTCTCGCAGAAGGCATTCCTATAATGACAATCATGCCAGAAAATGCTGATTTACTCGAGTATCATTAATGAACTGCTACCACGGTGGACATTGCCCACTACTCACCCAAAGAAACACACGCAAAAAACACATAAAATTCCAAAATCAAGTGAAACTGTGAAAGTGTTAAATTAATTTGTATACAATTTACAAAAAAATAGGAAAATATATGAAACAAGGAGAAGAAATAAACCTTTTAAGTTTTTGAAGTATTTTAGTATTATTAGTTATAATGCATTTAACGGTTTATACCTAGTACGCTACACCTAGTAGGCTATTATAGGAAATTAGGAATCTGTAATTATTATTATTTGATATTGAATAATCAAGAAATTGAAGACCCCTTCGGGACCCTCCCAAAGCCAATCTGACAGAAAATAATAACTTGGAAGAGAGGTGCCAGACTTCCGCCATTGTCTTCAATCTCCTTTATTGTTTTCATCTTTATTAACAATTTTACTCAATAAAGTTAGCGATAAAATAAGATTTATAACATGAATCGATATGTTTAAACTGAAGTAACACTTCATACCTACTAATCACAGACGACAAAGCACAGACTCTGCGACTTATGACTATAGGACGAATTTTAAATTGTAAGAGACTAAGAGTACTCCTACATATATTCCGAGACTTTAGACTTTGATAACTTGGGTATAGTTTACAGGTATATAATGTCTATGCCTATAGGCTCTATTAGCTTAGAACAAACTTCAACTAAGTACTAACTATCTAATATAATGCAAAATAGAAACAAAGTAGTAGTAGTAGTTTGATTTTGTTTTCCACCGGAGTCCCAACGCGAAGTTAATGCAGACTCCCCCGTAGGTCAATTGAAGAGTGGCAGAATAGGTGCAACGTAGATTACGAGTAGGTTCAACGTAGGTTCAACGTAGATTCAGATTAGGTTCGACGTAGATTCAGATTAGGTTCAAGTAGGTACCGAATAGGTAGTAGTAGATACCGAATAGGTTTAACGTAGAAACAGAGTAGATTTAACGTAGATTCAGAGTAGATTTAACGTTGATTCACAGTAGATTTAACGTAGAACAGAGTAGGTTTAACTTAGATTCAGAGTAGGTTTAACGTAGATTCAGAGTAGGTTTAACGCAGATTTAGAGTAGGTTTAACGTAGATTCAGAGTAGGTTTAACGTAGATTCAGAAATAGTTTAATGTGGATTCAGACTATGTTTAAAGTAGATTCAGAGTAGGTTCAAAGTAGATTCAGAGTAGGTTTAACGTAGATACAGAGTAGGTTTAACGTACATTTTGGAGGAAGGAGCTAAGGTTCCAGGATTCAGAGGGGTCTCAAGTGGGTCCTACAGTTTCGCAAGAGGGAACATGAGAACATGAGAATGGGGCAGCTGAGAGGAACACGAGACTGGCGGCTGAGAGGAACATGAGACTGGGGCGACTGAGAAGAACACGAGACTGGGGCGGCTGAGAGGAACACGAGACTGGGGCGGCTGAGAGAAACACGAGACTGGGGCGGCTGAGAGGAACACGAGACGGTGGCGGCCGAGAGAAATACGAGACGGTGGCGGCCGAGAGGAACACGAGACTGGAGCAGCTGAGAGAAACACGAGACGGTAGCGGCCGAGAGGAACACGAGACTGGAGTGGCTGAGAGGGACACGAGACGGTGGCGGCCGAGAGGAACACGAGACTGGTGCAGCTGAGAGGAACACGAGACGGTGGCGGCCGAGAGGAACACGAGACTGAAGCAGCTGAGAGGAACACGAGACGGTAACGGCCGAGAGGAACACGAGACTGGTGCAGCTGAGAGGACACGAGACTGGAGCAGCTGAGAGGAACACGAGACGGTGACGGCCGAGAGGAACACGAGACTGGTGCAGCTGAGAGGAACACGAGACTGGTGCAGCTGAGAGGGACATGAGACTGGTGCAGCTGAGAGGGACACGAGACTGGTGCAGCTGAGAGGGACACGAGACTGTGCAGCTGAGAGGAACACGAGACTGGTGCAGCTGAGAGGGACACGAGACTGGTGCAGCTGAGAGGGACACGAGACTGGTTCAGCTGAGAGGGACACAAGACTGGTGCAGCTGATAGGAACACGAGACTGGTGCAGCTGAGAAAAACACGAGACTGGTGCAGCTGAGAGGGACACGAGACTGGTGCAGCTGAGAGGGACACGAGACTGGTGCAGCTTAGAGGGACACGAAACTGGTGCAGCTGAGAGGAACACGAGACTGGTGCAGCTGAGAGGGACACAAGACTGGTGCAGCTGAGAGGGACACGAGACTGGTGCAGCTGAGAGGGACACGAGACTGGTGCAGCTGAGAGGAACACGTGACTGGTGCAGCTGAGAGGAACACGAGACTGGTGCAGCTGAGAAGGACACGAGACTGGTGCAGCTGAGAGGGACACGATACTGGTGCGGTCAAGAGAGACACGAGACTGGTGCAGCTGAGCGGGACACGAGACTGATGTAACTGAGCGGGAAATCGCTCACAGTTGAGACAATCGGGAGAAATGTTACGTGAGGCGAAGTCGGCAC
>SDVV010028284.1:0-11981 GCA_016164225.1 Gammarus roeselii | reverse complement strand
GACCTCTTGAATGCAGCCAGGGAACCTGACTCCACCACAGAACTCGGGAGGCTGTTCCACAACTGAACACATCGTGCTCCAAAGAACCTCCTCTTGATGTCCGTATTACAAGCCGGCATCAAAAGCTTATAGGGATGGCCCCGAGTTCTTGCATCAGGAGCTCTCCGAAAAATACCCCCAAAGTCGACGCCACCATCCAACCTGCAGATGATCCTCCAGTATTTAATGAGGTCCGCCCTGAGAAACCTCCCTTTTATAGAAAATAAGCCAAGTTGCTTCAGCCTGGAAAAGTAATCCAACTCAGCAAGACCATCCACATTTCTTGTCCATCTCCTCTGCACAGACTCAAGCAATCTCAAATCCCCAAGGAAACCCACAAGTATGCATTATATCCTAATGAGATCAGGTGTTGTTATTTGACCTTGGAATCTTTTGCATAGTAATTTGTATGAATTCTGTAGTTCGAACCCACAGTCCACATAGACCACACGGTATGGGTGTGGTCTATGTGAGTTAGAGAACCACTGGCATAACAAACAACCAAGAAAAATATATATTTACGTTTGTTTGCATTCATACACAAACCGATGTGATGATTTTTGTGCCACGATAACTGAGTGCATACTTGCACACGGAGAAACATATATATCTAGATTACGTATAAACAGTACATACATAAGCAAAATACACGTAGAATGTCTATTGAACAGTAAAATAAATAACTATGCGCAATCAGTCTGGAGTCTTTATTCATATCATCTGCCAAGTACAAGTGTCAAAGGGTCTTGGTGTGTGGATGGGCCTATGTGAGTTGGGGAGCTCATATACAGATGGAATGGTATTATTGTACCGCCATAAGCCTGAACATAGATATACACACATTGAAGAGTCACATGAGGATGGATCTACAAATCTGAAGTACATTTGATGATGGGTGCATGCGCAAATTTGAAAAATAAATAAAATACATATGATGATGGGTCAAGACCTTATGGCGTTCATCACATCGTGTAACCGAGAGAGTGAACTTGTTAGTGACTGGTAGCAAGCATCTAACCTTTAACTGAGCATGAGTATCACCTTTCAGAAACATGACGAGAAGCCGGAGAAATAGCCAAGTATATTTAAATTACATAATAAATAGGCGGTCCATCCCGATGACACATTGCATTGCGATCAGACATTATGTTTTGATGACGTAATTGGTTGATTATCTGCCTGATATGTTGGAAGGCAAAGGTTGTGGTTATGTGTGGATGTGAGTTCAAGGGTTCTGCCATACATGCATTTAATGGTTCTGTCATACTTGCATGTGTGATCCGGGCAGGGCATATTTGAAGCAACGCTGTGCGAGGAGATTCCTGTCTTTATACGTGAGGTTAAATTTCACGCTTTGCGGAAATACTAAAGAAGTGATAATGAGTCTCACTGAGTCTATCGCTATCATGAATGAAACAGAGTTGTGTTAACAGGGTGATAGTGTTGATGCTCCTAGGGAGCTGGAAAATATAGTGTTACGTTGCCAGTTTTGTGTTAATTGTCATCAATTGTTTGACTCAGCCTGCCCCTGCCTGCGGGCAAGAGTAGAGTGGTATATTTCTGCTTGAAAGAAGATACGGTGCCGCAGTTCCGAATGTCAGCTGGTAGCTTGTTGAAAGTCTTTGGACCTGAAATTGTGAAAGCTTTGGCCCAAACTCGGTTCTTCTGAACTCGGTGTCAATGTTATTTTCATTCCGTGTGATTGTTGATGGGCTGTTTTTCGAGTTGTCAATACAACACCGTTTGAACAGGAAAGCTTGTTCTGAATTTTAAAAACTCGTATTGTTTTGCTCAGCTCTAGTCGTTCCTGGATGTTGAGCCACCCGAGTTTTTTTTAGAATTGGTGTCAGGTGATCACTCTTTCTAAAGTTCCCATTGTGAGCTACTTTTGCGGTGAAGTTTATGCTTTGTTGAATGTCTGAGACAAATATTTTCGTGCACTTTCCCCGTATAGTAGGGCAGTAGTTTAAATTAGAAAAAATCAGAGCATTGATAACGAGAAGTCTGGACTTGAAGTCGAGCTGTTTCTTTGTTTGACTGAGAAACATTAGTGTACCATTCAGCTTGGAACAGAGCTTATCAACATGATGTCTAAATGTCATATTGGGATCAAGCCACACTCCCAAACTTTTGACTTTGTTGTCAAGATGGATTTTTGCGCCCATGCAATCAACTTCAAAATTCTCGGGAACTCTCCTTGTATTTGCTTTGGATCCCAGGATGATGCACTGTGCTTTACTTGTATTAACTTTGAGCCCATTTGAGGAATACCAGTCCATTATGTGGGTCAGCGCTGTTTCTGCATCCATCTTCAGCTTTTCTAATTCATTTGCTGGTCTAACGAACAATAATTGAACATCGTCTGCGTATAATGTCATTTTGGCGTAGTCGAGGGGGTTTCCACAATTTATGTCGTTGATAAACAGGAGGAAAAGAACAGGTCCGAGAATTGAGCCTTGTGGAACTCCAAAATTTACCGGTCTTGGAGAAGAGGTGATCTTTCCATCTAACATGACAGACTGGGACTGATGCCTGAGATGCTTCCAAACCAGGGTGTTTGGATGTTTAGCTGTAGCAATTTTTGCAGCAAAATGTCATGATTTACACTGTCAAATACTTTCGAGAGGTCCAGCAGCACGAGTAATGATAGACTGTTTTCGTCTATAGCTTTGTATACGAGTTTGGAGATTTTCAGTAGCGCGTCTTCAGTAGAGGTCTTCCGTCTGTATGCATACTGACAGTCATTGATCAGGTTTGCCTCTTCTAGGTAGTCAAGGAGTCAACGCGCAATGGTCTTTTCCAAAAATTTTGAAGTTACTGGCAGGAGGCTTAGGGTCTGTGATTTGAAGGGTCGTTTACCTCCCCCTTTTTATGGATAGCTTTGATTAGTGCTTGTTTTCAATTTTGAGGGAAGGTATTTGTTGCAATGGATGTGTTGATGCGCAGCTGAAGATATGGCAGAATGATTTCTAACCCGTCCTTGAGGTACTGTAATGCTATACCGTTGTTCCCACAGGAATTTGTATTTTTGAGCGCATAAATAGCCGAAACAATTCCCAATCTGCTTACCGGGCTTGGTGTCCACATTTGGTTCATCTTGGTGGATGAGTCGTTATGAGATGGAATTGTGAACCGAGTTGACTTATGCAACACCGGGGTTTTGTGAACTCCCGAAGAAGTTTTGTTGTGTTCGTTTTTAATATATATCAATCGATTCAAATGACTTAGTATGGAAATTTTTACGCCTGACATGTCTTTCCTGATGCTTGTCTTTTGCTGCAGTCATTTCCAACAGTCAGGAGATTTTTTTCCATTTTAATGCAGGTAATAAAGCTTTTTCTCTAGTAGCTAATTGCTAACTAACTTTACTGAAAGTAATTTCCCCACATCCTTGAATAATTATGACTAAAGTATCCAAGAATGAGCAAATAATACAAAAAACGTTTTGGTGCTCAATAGGGAGGTGCAGGGAATCATCCCCATGTTGTTGACCGCGGGGAATCACCCTGGTCAACGCTATGTAGTAACTATCTCAATTGAGGTGTCCTGCAGCTTGTGTTTCCAAATCCTGGTATCCATTTGATTACAGAAATTTTGTTTCAAAAATTTACTCCGAGTGTATCGCAACCCTCACTTTAGAAATCTAGCTATTGTTGGTCCTAGATTAGATAAAAAGTAGCTACTGAGATTCCTTTGGTCTTAGCTATGTTTAATCTATCAAGTGATGCTGATCAGGTGCTTGTTATTATATCTGGTTTGCCTGCCTAAAATTCTTTACGCTGCAAATGAGAATGCTAGTAGACACCAGTGGTCTACTTGTGGAGCTCAGTTATGAGATGATGATCACCAATGTCCGTTACCTGCAGGTGTGGAGTGCCGAGCACCCTTGCAGTCCAGTGCACCAAGCAGACCTGCAGCGCAAGTTTAACTGGATGTTTGCCAGCTACTCACAGTTCAACAGCTCTGACACGCTCTTGATGGTATCGGGCGCCTACTTTGGAACGGGACCCTTCCTGACTGCGGGGGAAGTGGTCATCTTCGACCTCGAGGGTGCTGCTCTGGGGGGCGGGGCTGTAGCACCTCAAAAGTGTCTGCGGGGGTTAGTGGGAAGCTTTAAGCGCTGTGCCTTTGATAGCAGTTTGGGATTTGTCAATAGAATAGACTAGCCTATATGATGTCATCCATGGTGTCTGTATTGATAGAAGGCTCGTGAATTACTTTGATGTATTAAGCAGTTGTATATAGCTAACTGCCATCTAAGTTCCTTTGGGTAAAATCAGGAACTAAACAAGGCATTTTTGGAGAAGCTATGTAATGTATGTGGGCACTGGATGAACAGAACATGCTATTTCCAACCACCAAGCTACTTACTACATTTCTTAAAAAATGACATTATATTATTGCCCGTTGGACGAAACTCTAGGCACAATAACCCTGTTGGTTGGATTATTATTTTGACAACACCAACAGTTACCTAGTTAATCCAGTAATATCATGAATGAATGAATGTTTCTTTCAAGTGATCTTTCTATAGCTGTTGAAAATATTTGTTACAGGAATAAAATACTTTGATTTCTTCACTTCTCCTTGAACATCATTTCCATCTGGTGATTTCATATACACATATATATAGCTACCAGTTTTAGTAGCCAGCTATACAAGATATTTGTTGACAGACAAGTCATGTTGAATGAAATTTTTCCAGTGAAGTTGTCATTGGCAAGATTACATGTGTATCTGTAGCTACTATAATAGCATTGATTAAATTTTACTCAAATAAAAGCCGCATTCAGACTTCCACACATGTATTAACCTTCCATTTTCTTCATTTAAGTTCCCATGTTTCCAAAACGCAAGTAACCACTTACAGGAGTTTCTCTTCCCCGCAGAGGATTTCCGACTGTTGTCGCGTACTAAGAATCGCCCTTACGACCTCTTTGGAGCCTGGATCACTGACGACTACCTTGTCACTGGAGAGTTGAAATGGCTCCAAAACATGGTCAGTTGTGGATGGAAGCCTTCGGATGCTTACTAGTGATAGACAGCCAACTTTGTGCAGCAGTCACAAATATTGTGCATAATGCAATTTGACCATATGCTTTGCAACATAAATGTGAGACACGGAACTTACTCATTTGGAGTAAATATTTAAGTAGCTATCTATAATTAATATGTTTAAGATAGCTTAAAAAATGGATGATCATAAAATTCATGATGTAGCTAGCTACCAATTCAAAATGTTTCTTTGTCATTACATTAAAAATCTATCCACAAATAACCCCCTTGTGAGATGTTTCTCCTCTGTTGTAGCACAGCACCAGCACCCTGCTGCTGATCCGCTCCACCCAGGAGACTGGTAGCGAGCACGTGCCCATTCTGAGCACCTTGTTACGCCTCTTCAACACTAACTCTGCGTGTGCACGCTGCCTCATGGTGGCACACTGCCCACCCACTGGTGGACCGCCCTCCGAGAAGGTGAGGCACCTGTGCGCTCTCGGTCTCTCGCTCGCAGGCTTTAGATGGAAACACTAGCTAACCCATATCACGTTTAGATAAAACTAAAAGGGTGTGTTCATCCACAATTAAGCAGAGCCGCATCCCCCAAGAAGAAGGGAGTGGCTGACGGCAGAACGCTCCTCGCACTCCTCTCATGCACTCAAACCCGTTGGGTAATGTGTGTGAGCTCATGAGAGGTGTTGCCATCATTTTGCAAATCTAACAACAAAACATATTGCTTATATATTCAACTAGCTAATTGTTTTAAAACAAATATCATCTACTCAGAATACCCTGTCAATATTGGCCTAAGTCATCGAAGTTCTAAAATACCATCGGCTTAAACAAGAATGCTATGTTGCGGTTTTTTGTCTATTCTCAAGACCGATTGTCCTCCCCCCCCCTCCCTAGGCAATTGTTTGTTTCACGGGCCGCACTCGACGGAGTCACTGCCTAACCGGGCGTGGTGAACACCCTCATTTAACTTCAGACCCCTTCTTTTTTGCCTTTCACCGTCTCTCCTGTTCTCCCCATCCTGAATTTGCCTAACTTTTATTTATTTTAGTTGCATCTTATGTTTAGTGTGAATTTCGTGCAACTTATCTCAAGTATTCTTAGCAACCCTCATGACATGCCGGTTCTTACTCTTCTCCTTTCAGGTGGCTAATAACAGCCAAGTAGCGCTCTTTCTTGCATGCTATCTTTTCTACAAATCTTCCTTTTACTTCTTTCCATTCTTGCTGTTCTTATATGTAAAATTCTCTACACACAGTGCAAATCTCATGCATGAGATCCGCGTTTACTGTTTGTTCTTTATTTACCTCCTCAGCAGGTACTGGGGCGCATAACCCCATCACCTTAGGGATGACAGTGAATCCTTAGGCTCTGAAGTAGGGTAGATAGTGTGTTAATCCTCCTTGCTGCCACCCGAGGAAGGCTGGGAGCATATGGCTTCAGCACCTTTGGAGTTCCTGTACCTACTCTGGCACCCGTACATACCATAAACATTCGCCTCGTAAAAGACATTGACTTTGCGCAATAGTTAACCTAACTCAACAGTAAAAAAAAAAACTTGATGCAGCTCTGTTGGCTGGTATGACTTTCACCGCCGCCAGAAGAACGGTGGCTCCAGCGTGCTAGAAAGCCTCGTCTCTAATCTAATCACTGTATCCGATAATGGATTGGACAGGAAAAGATATGCTTATTATAGCTCCAAGTCGCCCTTCTATAAACTCTGTGAAGTATGAGTCAGCTTCATGCTCTGTCACTCAACATGCAAGTATGAGTTAGCGACATGCGGTGTCACTTAACATGCAGCTGTGCACTGTCAACGTCAAGTTTGCAAAAACAAACGCTTTATATTAAATCGGGAGTAGCTGTGCGGGATAGGAGACGAGTCTCCCTCTGTAGGAACAGTTGAAAGAGTATCACTACTGTTCTGTTCAACACAGCTGTAAGCAACACCATTTAGAACATTTTAATCTGACTTGCATTGTTTTACTCTTTTATCTTTGATGTTTTATACAGCAAACATTCATTAACTACCAGCTTCCTGTTAACACACAAAATATTATCAAAGCAAACCTTCATTAGCTACCAGCTTCCTGTTTACAAAGGGATTATTTTTAGAGCAAACATTCATTACAGCAAACTTATGTGACTCGTGTGTGTAAAGCTTTAGGTACTTTGATCATTTTATTTTAGCATTCTGCATTCAACAGAAGATAGAAAGATTCAAAATTATGAATCTGTTTGATATTAATGACCATCAAAAATATGATAATAGCTCCTAACCCGTTTGATTCAAGTTGAATACCTAATTGTCAATACCACATTGTAAAATATGTGCAGGGCAACCCTAGTTTCGATATTGGAGAAAAGGGAGCTCCTAGTCAGCTCCTAACTTTTTTAATTCATTCGTTTCAAAATGAAGTTTTTATCACTGCAATATTTGAATTTACCCTCTACAACTATTTTATGAGGACCACATTTCTAAATTACAAGCACAGATATAGACGGATACTGATGCTGGGGTGTGGGTAAGTAGCTACGATCGTAAGCGACTCTGCTCTGACAAGGGCTCGCGATTGCGCTCGCTTATTCTGGTTAATTATCCTTCTGCTTCATAACTGCGAGTAAACATTAATGGTGTATTGATTCCACAGCAGCTGTTAATGGCGACCCGTGAAGCACCTGGCGCGGCCTCTGGCGGCAAACTGATCGATTACACCGAGGAGTACTACGTGGCCGCACACGAGGCGTATTGTGATAACGAGGTAACTAGTGACATCAGTTTCAGCTTAGCTGAGAAGCCTGGTCGGGTAATCTCTTTTTTTTTCATTCCCCACTCATGAATCTTTTTTGCCTATGCAGGGCAAAATAATTTGCCTGTTGGTTTCTAAAACTATTGACACGCAGCAGCTACTTGGCATCTACTGATATTGAATAGCAACCATCCCATACTTACCTTGCTGGTCTTATAGCTGCTCAATACACCAGCGAAAGACAGAGTAGAGCAGAAACGCCGCAGCATGTCAGAACCATAAAATACAGATACTGACACTAGGCCGAATCCCACAGAAATGTGGGTGGCCGACAGCAAAGCGCACCTCACACCCACATACGCTCACACTCACACAACTTAGCCCTTTTGTGCTAAAGGGTCCGGCCGGTACCCTCGCAACATACACTCTGGGTCACGAGTGCAGTCCGAGGATCCGTCGTCAGCAGCAGGGCTGATGTAATCATACCACCTAAAATTAAAAATGTTGGCTTATTCTAGGTACATGGGTTTAGTTTTCAGCGTCTTGATGCCTTCTCTTCTTTCTCCCGACCACCCCTACGCATTTGTTAGGTTCACGGGCCGCACGGAGTCACGGCTCTTCAGACTCCCCTCTTCTTGACCATTCACTGACTTTTATTTTCTCTCCCATCCTGAATTGACTTAACGTTTATTTATCTGAATTTGCATTTTAGGTTTAGTTCAAATTTCATGTAACTTATCTCAAACTCCCTTTTATCAACTTCCCAATAGTCGCTACACACACACAGATAAACACGCGCGCGCACACACCGGTCTTAACTATTCTCCCTTCAGGTGCTAAAAACCGCCAATTCGCGCTAAATTCTTTCATGCAAACCTTTCCTACGACTCTTAATTTTTAATTTTCCCGGTCTTTCTGTTCACATGCGGGAAATTCATTACAATGAGTGAAGATGACAAGCATGAGATCCCCGTTCTCAGTCTCTTCTTCTTCCCCCTCAGCAGGTGTTTTTGCTCATAGCCCCCGACACCCTCCTGACGACTGCGAATCCTTGGGACTCTGGAGCAAGGAAGGTTGTGTATTAATCTTCCTTGCTGCCACCCGCAGAGTGCGGGGACTGTATCGTTTCTGCATCTTAAGAGTTCCTGTACATCCTGCGGCACCCGTGCATACCTTTGACATTCGACGCGTGACGAACGTTGACTTTACGCAGTAGTAAACCTAACTCTAACGTTCAAGAGTTAGAAGCTTTACGCGGTAGTTAACCTAAAGCTAACATGAAAAATATAGAAACTGTACGCAGTAGTAAACCTATTGCAAACGTCAAAAATGTACAAAACTTGACGCAGCACTATCTGCTGGTTTGACGTTCGACGCCAGAATGACGCTGGCTCCAGCGCGCTAGAAAGTCGTGTCACCCTGAACTCCAATCTTTCAACCCTTCCACCTAGGATGAGCAAGAGGCTGCCGAGGAGGGAGAGGGAGGCCGCCCACTGACTCCGCCCCAGTCGTTGGACGACACCGATGAGCGGCTGCTAATCTTCACCACCGGAGACAAGACCTTCACACCGCACCAGATTGGTGAGAACTGGCATGAAATCTGTATGACCAGTTGTTTCTTATAGACAAACGAGCTCAGTGAATTACGCTCTGCCGGGATACAAACGTCAAGCTGATGTCAATGACTCTAGGACAAGTTCAAATAATTAGGTCAAATAACAAAATCGAAGAACTGCGCGTGCCTTCTAGTGTTGCAATTTTTCCTGTGCCTCCCCCAACTGGGTGGATTGAAATGAACACTTATTGTGCCTCAAAGTGGGCTTCTACACGCATTCATCTGCCAACGCATCTCAAGACACAATCCCTAACTAGCTTCTCGTGCTTCAATTCTCTACCCTCCTGCCCCAGGACCTAATGCTTGCTCCCCGCAGGCATTATCCGGCTACGCCCGTCAATGCCTGACCGCGTCGAGGTGCATCATGACATTGCTGAGCTCATCAGGAGGAAGGAAGATATCAAGCGGAGAGTACGAGACCATCCTGGCGTCAATGTGTGAGGCGTGGAAAAGCTTATTTGCGTTGATGTGTTAGAAGGGTCGAGCTGCTCTGTGTTAATGTGCTGGAAGCTGTTGATCATAACAATATTGGACGCTAGCTAAAGCATCGGTGTTGATCTGCAATGTAATTAATCAGCATCACGCATATAGGTTAGCGTGCCGCTCATTTATATGTTCATGATGGAACTACTGCCCGATTGTAACAGCACGGTAATTAATTTTTGTGTTCGTTAGATTGTGTCCATGAAATATACACGCGCTGGCTATTTGAAAACATTTATTAAAGGAGTATTAGCTACATGAGATCAGTTGGGGATTGTCCATTTATTAGCTACGACGTGGAACTCTTCCCAAAACCGTTGCCCTTGCTCGCGGATTGCCATTGCTTGTGTATCTGCAGGGGCGACTACGATGCCGTAAAGCAGCTGTGCCGGGAGCCTGACCACATCATCGAGATGGCGGGCAACGTAGTGGGAATGGCGCTTTCGCCCGACCACAGGTGAGGGCAAACACGGAACTTGTCGTTGCCGGATCATTTGCCCTTAGATGGTGCTGCTTCAATACTAAGTTGATGATCACCTGTATGCATTGATGCAGTTTGATTGTTAAAGGTATTTATATATGATCTTGATCTAAAAGGTTTCGATCGACGTAGTGGCCAACCAGTGTTGAACCTAATGCAGTGGAGTGAGATACACTGTTTGGTCCAAATCTGCCTCCAACTCATCCTTGCCCGAGTCGTGTGTTGTGGCCAACCCTCTCCCCTTGACCCGCCAGATTCCTATACGTCAACAGTCACCGGTGGGTGGGCAACAACCCCGCGGCTAACCCCGTGACTTCTCCACCTATTTCCACAAATGTCGACATCCACGTGTTCGACCTAGCCACGCTCACACAGGTAAGAATCTTCGCAAGGCTGGGCGGTTTTATGAAGATTATTGTCCTAGCAACACCAACACTGTCTATTCAACAATATACCAATACGGACCGTTATGTGATGGACCAAACGATTTGCAGAGTGGGCTGAATTGAAATTTGTTTTAAGTCACGATTTGCATCTTACAAGGGCTTGGGCAGTGCCCGATTTACTCAAAAACTGGGTGTAAGGCTTCATGAAAGGTATATGTTATTGTATCGATTCAGTGATACTTTTCTAGTTTTATTTATGCGTCGTTGTGGGAATTATGTTGCGTATGATCACAATTTACAGGGTTCAGTTTCTCCAAATTTAAATACCTTCGCAATAATTGAATGCAAAATTTTACAACTCTAGCAATGCCATCACTAATAGGACTCAATTCAAGCGTTCTCTGCACAGGTTGGGTGTATGGTACAGAACGGCCAAACGTTTGTGTCCAGCGACGAGTCCTACTACATCTTCCCATCCGTGTCACACCACTATGTTGCCAGGTGAGTTCCTCCTTACCCGTTTTGCCTCATCGAATGCCAACAAGCTTTGTTTATGTTTTATTGGCATTTCAGTTGGAGGAACGTAATCCCAAGTTGGTGTCAGCGCCTTGTCTACTGTCAGTTCCATGTTCCATGAAAGCACGAGAAGGCTATACTTATAGGTAAATAAAAATGTATAGCTACCTGCATTGTTTTTACATATACGTTTTGTGTAGTATTCTCATGTGTATGGACTGATATGCTCGTCTTGTATGTAACTGTAGCAATTTTTTTCAAATATTAAATCATTTTGTCTTTTAATGTCGCTTTATTTTTGTCAAAATTTTGAATGAAATTTATTATTTTGTGACAACTGTATTGTTATTGTGGTAGTCGCAAGTGGTGTCTACCAGAATCATTCTTAATTTAACCTCTCAGAAATTATCGTCGATGGTCGAGTTCGCACACAGTTGTTCGAGTGATTTGTTGTATTTGCTCTTTGTGGGTGCGAGAGTTGTTGCGGACTTAGCTAAGAAAGAGGTGCAGTAGGCGGTAGAGGTGATGAAAACTCAGAAAGCCCCTGGTTTGGAGTGTGTCGCGACTAAGTACCTAAAGAGAGGTAGAGTAACCATAGTCAATAGATACAGATACAGACACTAGGCCGCATCCCCCAGAAAGGGGGGTGGCCGACGGCAAGGCGCACCTCACACGCTCACACTCACACACTTAGCCCTTTT
>SDVV010028283.1:0-11981 GCA_016164225.1 Gammarus roeselii | reverse complement strand
TGTGTGAGTCAAAGAGCCACTGCCAGGGTGGGTCTGTGTGAGTCAAAGAGCCACTGCCAGGATGGGTCTGTGTGAGTCAAAGAGCCACTGCCAGGATGGGTCTGTGTGAGTCAAAGAGCCACTGCCAGGGTGGGTCTGTGTGAGTCAAAGAGCCACTGCCAGGGTGGGTCTGTGTGAGTCAGAGAGCCACTGCCAGGGTGGGTCTGTGTGAGTCAGAGAGCCGCTGCCAGGGTGGGTCTGCGTGAGTCAGAGAGCCACTGCCAGGGTGGGTCTGTGTGAGTCAAAGAGCCACTGCCAGGGTCGGTCTGTGTGAGTCAGAGAGCCGCTGCCAGGGTAAGTCTGTGTAAGTCAATGAGCCACTGCCAGGGTGGGTCTGTGTGAGTCAAAGAGCCACTGCCAGGGTGGGTCTGTGTGGGTCAGAGAGCCACTGCCAGGGTCGGTCTGTGTGAGTCAGAGAGCCGCTGCCAGGGTGGGTCTGTGTGAGTCAAAGAGCCACTGCCAGGGTCGGTCTGTGTGAGTCAGAGAGCCGCTGCCAGGGTGGGTCTGTGTGAGTAAAAGAGCCACTGCCAGGGTCGGTCTGTGTGAGTCAAAGAGCCACTGCCAGGGTGGGTCTGTGTGAGTCAAAGAGCCACTGCCAGGGTCGGTCTGTGTGAGTCAAAGAGCCACTGCCAGGGTCGGTCTGTGTGAGTCAAAGAGCCCCTGCCAGAGTCGGTCTGTGTGAGTCAAAGAGCAACTGCCAGGGTGGGTCTGTGTGAGTCAGAGAGCCACTGCCAGGGTCGGTCTGTGTGAGTCAAAGAGCCCCTGCCATAACAAACTAAAAATCTTAATTCAACACAAAACGTTATGGTATTCTTGGGAAATGATAAAACAATACACAAATATGCACAACATATCCAGAATGCGTATAATGATGTGTCAATACCATCAAAATGGATTAAGAAGCATGATAGGCTGCCGGCAGAACATTCCCTAGGGGGGTTGAAGGATTTTAAATTATTATTAGAAGGAACTGTGGGTTTTATCTGCATAGCCCGACTGTTTATACTATCACAAAATTATTTAAAAATCTAACATTTTCACTACAGGAGCTCCTGCCACAACCCTCCCTCCCCTTTCAATACGCCCCTGCAACCTGACCAAGTCAAAACAATATCAGCGACAATAATAACAGTGCGTTCTTAGGATTTGACAGCCCCATGACCCATTCATGATGCCCTTTTCATGCATCAGGTTCTGATTTTGTTCTAGAAAGGTCTTTGAACTAAGCAAAACTCGTATAACTTTTTTTAAAGTTATATTCCGTGGCAGTGGTTTGAGACGCAACAACTTTTCAGCAAAGTAACGAGCACAGTTGGAAAATAAGGGTTTAAATGTTTCATGGGTCAGTTCTTTGCTCCTGCAGGTTTAGAGAACAGACAGTTCATTCTTTTCGCAAACACGCTATTCAAATACACCCTCGCTTTTTTCCGTGATGAAATTCCCTGAGCCAAAGACTCATCTCCGCCGCCGCAGGTCGCTCTCCCACAACCTGCTCTCCGTACTGCCCCAGTCTGCGCTCTCTGGACTCACCAAACTGCGTTCGCTGGACGTGGCCAATAACAGGCTCACGAGCCTTAGAGAAACCGTCAGGGCCCTGCCAGCACTTACTGCACTGTGAGTATTGGTTCACGAGCCTCAGAGATACGATCAGGACGTTACCAGCAACCGGTGTATTGTAAGTATAGGTTCACGAACCTCAGTGATATGCTGTCAGGACGTTGCAAGCACTTACTGAACTGTGAGTAAAGGTTCACGAGCCTCAGATAAGTTGTCAGGACGCTGCCAGCACTCACCACGCTGAGAGTAGAGGCTCACGAGCCTCATAGATGCGGTCAGGGCGCTGCCAACACTCATTTCGCTATGAGTAGAGGGCCACGAGCCACATAGATACTGTCAGGGTGCTGCCAGTACTCAATGCGCTGAGAGTAGAGGCTCACGAGCCACATAGATGCTGTCAAGGCGCTGCCAGCACACATTGCGCTTCAAGTAGAAGCTTACGAGCTACATAGATGCTGTCAGGGCGCTGCTAGCATTCATTGCGCTGTGAGTCGAGGCTCACGAGCCACATAGATGCTGTCAGGGTGCTGCTAGCATTCATTGCGCTGTGAGTCGAGGCTCACGAGCCGCATAGATGCTGTCAGGGTGCTGCTAACATTCATTGCGCTGTGAGTCGAGGCTCACGAGCAACATAGACGCTGTCAGGGTGCTGCTAGCATTCATTGCGCTGTGACGAGCCACATAGATGCTGTCAGGGCGTTGCCAGCACTCACTGCACTGAAAGTACAATAGAGTAAAATTGCAATTGTTTCACACGAGGAGGCCATAGTTGAGACGAGGTGTTGGGAAACTGGAAGATGGTTCGCCATCCACCACCACCTGGTGATGATTCTTTGATTCATATATACACAAGGATGGCCGTAAACGACACAGTTGGAGCGACGTTTGCACAGGAAGGACGCATGAGATTGATAATTTTGAACAGTTAAAGCAACAGGAATAACGCTGCAACAAGGATGGTGGACTATGAGAAAACAAGTTAACTTTATAACGTTGCAACAAGGATGGTGGGTTATGAGAAGACAAGTTGACTTTATAATGTTGCAACAAGTGATGGTGGGTTTTGCGAACACAAGTTGACTTTATAACGTGGCAACAAGGATAGCGTGTTATGCGAACAAAATATGACTTTATTACGTTGCAACAAGGATGGTGGTTTATGAGAACACAAGTTGACTTTATAACGTTGCAACAAAGATGGCGTGTTATGAGTACACAAGTTGACTTTATAACATTGCAACAAGGATGGTGGGTTATGAGAACTCAAGTTGATTTTATAACGTGGCAACAAGGAAGGCGTATTATGAGAATACAAGATGACTATATAACGTTGCAACGAGGATGGCGTGTTCTGACAACACAAGTTGACTCTATAACGTTACAACAAGGATGGTGGGTTACGAGAACACAAGTTGACTCTATAACGTTGCAACAAAGATGGCGTGTTATGAGTACACAAGTTGTTTTTATAACGTTGCAACAAGGATGGTGGGTTATGAGAACACAAATTGATTTTATAACGTGACAACAAGGATGGCATGTTATGAGAACACAAGTTGACTTTGTAACGTTGCAACAAAGATGGCGTGTTATGAGTACACAAGTTGACTTTATAACATTGCAACAAGGATGGTGGGTTATGAGAACACAAGTTGATTTTATAACGTGGCAACAAGGAAGGCGTATTATGAGAATACAAGATGACTATATAACGTTGCAACGAGGATGGCGTGTTCTGACAACACAAGTTGACTCTATAACGTTACAACAAGGATGGTGGGTTATGAGAACACAAGTTGACTCTATAACGTTGCAACAAAGATGGCGTGTTATGAGAACACAAGTTGACTTTATAACGTGGCATCAAGGATGGCGTATTATGAGAACAGAAGATGACTTTACAACGTTGCAACAAGGCAGATGGGTTATGACAACACAAGTTGACTCTATAACGTTGTAACAAGGATGATGGGTAATGCGGACACAAGTTGACTCTATAACGTTGCAACAAGGATGGCGTGTTATGAGAACACAAGTTGACTTTATAACAGAAGTAATTTCCATTAAAGGTGAACAAGAGTTTATAACTTCCGTTACATCGTTATGTTCAGTTAGTGCGCATTTACGCATTTACGTTAGTGCGCATTTAGTGCGTATTCACATTTATATACCATGCATCTATAGATGAAAAAAAAAATCTTCGTCGGACCAAGAAGTACAAGACCAACTCGGTGCGTAATTTTCGTTCACGACGTTCGTAAATGGAACATGAATGGAACCGATACAATTTAAATACCTCTAGTGATTGCGGTGAATCAAGCTGAACGCCGAAGATATATCGTGAGGCTTAAACAATATTATCATCTATCATTTTTTTATGCACTTTCTTGCTAGGAGATGTTCATATGAAGGTGGTAATGAGGTAGATAATTATTTTTAATGTATCAGAGTTTAGAAAACGCAGCATCGTGTGTTTTAATATAGCATTGCCTGTTCCGTTTAGCTACGGACGAGAAATCTTTTCGTAGGTTGGGTGACATATCTTTGTGTTGAACTTGAATATGTTCATAGCGAACCAAGAAAACACTACACAGAGTACCCCAGAATTGAGAAACAGAGCATGAAGTACCTCAAGATAAAAAAACATACCACGAAACACACCCAGGATTATAAAACAGAACATGAAGCACCTCAAGAATAAAAAAAACATACCACGAAACACACCCCAGATTCGAAAATAGAACATGAAGTACCTCTAGATTAAAAAACATACCACGGAACACACCCGGGATTAGAAAACAGAACATGAAGCACCTCAAGATTAAAGAAACATACCACGAAACACACCCAGGATTAGAAAACAGAACATGAAGCACCACAAGATTAAAAAAAACATACCACGAAACACACCCAAGATTGGAAAACAGAACATGAAGTACCTCTAGATTAAAAAACATACAACGGAAAACACCCATGATTAGAAAACAGAACATGAAGCACCTCATGATTGAAAAAACATACCACGAAACACACCCAGGATTAGAAAACAGAACATGAAGCACCCCAAGATTAAAAAAAACATACCCCGAAACACACCCAGGATTAGAAAACAGAACATCAAGCACCTCAAGATTGAAAAACATCCCACGAAACATACCCAAGAATAGAAAACAGCACATGAAGTACCTCAAGTTTATAAAAGAAACATACCACGCAACACACCCAGGATTAGAAAACAGATCATGAAGCACTTCAAGGTTAGAAAACATACCGCGAAGCACACCCAGGATTGAAAACAGAACATGAAATACCTCACGATTAAAAAACATACCACAAAACCCACCCAGGATTAGAAACAGAACATGAAGTACCTCATGATTAAAAAACATACCATAAAACACACCCAGGATTAGAAAACAGAACATGAAGTACCTTAAGATTAAAAAAAATACCACGAAACACACCCAGGATTAAAAAACAGAACATGGAAGAACCTCAAGATTAAAAACATACCACGAAACACAGCCAGGAGTAGAAAATTGAACATGAAGCACCTCAAGATTAAAACACATACCACGAAACACACACAGGATTAGAAAACAGAACATCAAGTACCTCATGATTAAAAAACAGACCACGAAACACACCCAAGATTAGGAAACAGAACATGAAGCACCTCAAGATTATAAATCATGCCACGGAACACACACAGGATTAGAAAACAGAACATGAAGTACCTCAAGATTAAAAGACATACCACGAAACACACCCAGGATCAGAAAACAAAGCATGAAGTACCTCAAATTTAAAAAAAACAAGTCACGAAACACACCCAGGATTAAGAAACAGAACATGAAGCACCTCTAGATTAAAAATCATACTTCGAAACACACCCAGAATTAGAAAACAGAACATGAAGTACCTCAAGATTAAAAAACATACCACGAAACACACCCAGGATTAGAAAACAGAACATGAAGCACCTCAAGATTAAAAAACCTAACACGAAACACACACAGGATTAGAAAACAGAGCACGAAGTACCTCATTATTAAAAAACAGACCACGAAACACACCCAGGATTAGGAAACAGAACATGAAGCACCTCAAGATTATAAATCATACCACGAAACACACCCAGGGTTAGAAAACTGAACATGAAGTATCTCAATATTAAAAAACATACCATGAAATACACCCAGGATTAGAAAACAGAACATGAAGTACCTCAAGATTAAAAAAACATGCCACGAAACACACACAGGATTAGAAAACAGAACATGAAGTACCTCATGATTAAAAAACATATCACGAAACACACCTAGGATTAGAAAACAGAACATGAAGCACCTCAAGATGAAAAAAACATACCACGAAATACACCCAGGATTCGAAAACAGAACATGAAGCACCTCAAGAATAAAAAAACATACCACAAAACCCACCCAGGATTAGAAAACAGAACATGAAGCACCTTAAGATTAAAAAAAAACATACCCCGAAACACACCCAGGATTAGAAAACAGAACATCAAGCACCTCAAGATTAAACTAAAAAACATCCCACGAAACACACCCAGGAATAGAAAACAGCACATGAAGTACCTCAAGTTCTTAAAAAAAACATACCAGGAAACACACCCAGAATTAAAAAACAGAACATGAAGCAAATCAAGATTGAAAAACATTCCACGAAACACACCCAAAATTAGAAAACAGAACATGAAGCACCTCAAGATTAAAACACATACCACGCAACACACCCAGGATTAGAAAACAGAACATGAAGCACCTCAAGATTGAAAAACATTCCACGAAACACACCCAGGATTAGAAAACAGAACATGAAGCACCTCAAGATTAAAACACATACCACGCAACACACCCAGGATTAGAAAACAGAACATGAAGTACCTCATGATTAAAAAAACATACCACGAAACACACCCAGAATTAGAAAACAAAACATGAAACACCTCAAGTTTAAAAAAACATACCACGATACACACCCAGGATTAGAAAACAGAACATGAAGTAACTCAAGATTAAAAAAACATACCACGAAACACACCCAGGATTAGAAAACAGAACATGAAGCAACTCAAGATTGAAAAAACATACCAAGAAACACACCCAGGATTAGAAAACAGAACATGAAGCACCTTAAGTTTGAAAAAACATTCCACGAAACACACTCAGGATAGGATTGGTGGAATAAAGATCGAACCACCACACTAAAGAGGTGGTTACGCTGTTTGCATTTCACCATCAGTAACTTCACTCTATACGTTAGGTCATTTATTTAACAAATTGCACCTTTTGAAGCTTTCATAACAACAAACTACGAACCAAATGTGTTCAGATGTATCAAGCCTCGCCCGACGTTAAAATGACACCTGATCAAACTTACCAATTGAATGTCACTGGTCAAAACGGGTTCTAAGAAAACAAGGCGAAGTTGCGTCGGAATGAAGAACAATTGAACGTTTGTAGAACCGTTTATAACCTTTTGACGCGAAGAAAGAAGCGGCAACAGTGTTGAATTAAACTGGGCGAGTGTATTAGTTCAAGTTGTTCCCGCACGAGAAAGGCTATTCGTGCGAGTATAATTTGAAACTCAACCAACTAAAATAGTAAATGGTGGAAAAGTTATATATTTATCAGATCGTATTGAATGAATTTTTCAAACTATAGGATTTAAAATGGATTTAAAATTCATTAAGGTATAATGACATGTTGACGAAATAACAGAATTAGATTTGATTTGATTTAAGCCTCATTTCCGTCGGAGCCTCAACGTGAGTCATAATAGGCTCCCTCGTAGGGCTCGACGATCACGGATTCCAGTAGGCTCCCACGCCTCGGCATGCAAGAAAAACAACGTTGTCAAGGTTAGAACGTTTTGAAAATTTCAGTCGTGCAAGACGCGCGCTGGTGCGCACAAAAAAAAATGTTTAGACAAAACGGATCTCTGCTTTCAATCATTTAGACCTTTATGAGTAATATGTATACACGCCAGTGCGCCAAGGTAGCATTGTCGAGATTAGTACAAGGTTTACGGCTACACGGGCCAAGTCAGCTTCGCAACGCAACACCATGTTTACAGTTACGCGGTCTAGTTGTATTAGTACAATTTTTCCCTTCAGGTAAGATAAAAACTCAGATGAAACGAAACGAATCCTCGCCTCCAGCCCCTCAGAACTTCATGAGTAATACGTACACGCCAGTGCGCCGATAGTAGCGTCGAAATTGGTACAAGGTTTACGGTTACACAGATAAAGTCAGTTCCGACAGCAACGCAACATTATGTTTACAGCTACGCGGTCTAGGTTATTTTCTGTAAAATTTACTCATTCAGGTAAAATAAAGGCTCACACGAAACGAATCCCCGCCTCCAACCCCTCAGAACCTCAAGAGTAATATGTACGCACGCCACTGTGCACAGATAGTATCGTCGAAATTGGTACAAAGTCTACGGCTTCACGGATCAGATCAACTTCGACCGCAACGCACCACAAGGTCTATAGTTACGCGGTAAAGGTCAACAGTTGAAATTATATATGATCCGTGCACGCACGAGCGAGCACGGACTGAAAAACACTTATTCAAAAAATTACAAACAGGAACTCATGCAAAAGTACACTAGCGTAATTTCATTAAATTGTGGACCGTGAAGAGGAAAGAAAGGGCAGGTTCATCATGAGCTGAAAAACTGCTCAGATTATTGACATCTACTTATTGTTTAGGGGGATAGGGTGAGGGGGGCAGAGGTCCCTCGGGTCCCAAAGGAGCCCGAAAGGTCCCGGAGGGTAACCCAAGTCCCCAGGGGGCCCCGAGCTCCCCGGGTCCCTCGAGTCCCCTCGTCTCAGCTCATCTGGGCTTGTCTCGACTCTTTTCGGCCAGTCTTGACTCAAGCACTCTCTGCTCAAGCACTCCACACTTATACATTCCTCTATGTATGGGTTTTAAAGCGTTGTGAGGGGGAGCAGAGGTTCCAGAATTCAGAGGGGCCTCTAAAGGGTCCCACAGTTTCTCAATAGGGTGCCACAGGGTCTCAAGGGTGTCTCAAAGGGCTCCAGAAGGGTCCAAGTGGGTACTCACAAATCCTTCTGGTCTTCCAAGTCCACCGGGTTCCCGAAACCCCGAGGCCCCCGAGTCCCGCGGGTCCCACGAGTACCCCCTTTCCCTGGGTCACCTTGTCTCAATCAACCTCGATCTATATAATAACAACCAAAGCAAAATTTATCAGCATGAAAAAGGGCAGAGGAAAAGAATGAAGCCCATGAAAGAAGAAATACTAAAATACTAAAATAAAGTGTTAATGATCTATAAAATGCATAATCAACAACCCACCTCAAAAAATAATAGAAATATCAGAATACACAGATGATACGTACCAAGTCTTCGTCAGCGTGAGCTGTTCTGAAGACAACATTTGCTACCTAGGTGAATTTGATATTAACTTAAAACTAGGGTTGAGGAGTGAGGACCGACCGATGGACATTGTAGGAGGACATCCTCTACTCTCCACTTTTCAATATGTTGAGGCAGATGAAAGTATTACATTGGACCATTAATTTCAAGAAAATAGTCAGAGTAAGTCGAATCACGGACGATTACTTTACCATGACTATTTACTGTTTCGACTGTCATTTACTGAGCTTGAGAGCAGAAAATATGCGACATGAGGTTGTCTATTATATTACTCACACATTGTTTTGCGTACGATGGCACTAGTTTGAAACTAACTGCATAGTTAGCATGACATATTAACATATGCACACGAGAAATAAATTTTTTAATGAGTCATAATCGATGGGTACACTAAATGAACGGATTTCTACATGAATAAGATAATTGGAAATTTGAGCATATGAGGCGAGAAAAAAATAGAATGAAAGCATCTATAAGATGAAACTGATGAAACATAAATAGTTGACACGGTAAATTGCGTAGCAGAAGTAAATTACCAATGTAAGTTAAATGATTCAAAGCTTTGCAGACAAACACTGCATCGGAAAAGTTGCTGCTAGCATGTGATAGTGTTCTGATGACACGCTTTTGACTAAAAACGATAGGTCTTAAATTTGTTTTGTAGGTAGACGCATACACGTTTACACAATACGTCAGAGAGGGATGAATAAGGCTATGGTACAATTTTTTTTAGCAGGAGTCGTAAGACAATTTCTAAATTTGCATAGGATGCCACACGATTTCATAAATTGAACGCCTTTCACTAATCAACGCCCCCGTCGAATGTATTGTTCTCCGAATTTCATCGGAGATTTCAATAATGAATTTTGTAATTTTTGGAATACTTCTTGGGCATCTTGCGATCGTTTCTCCAACTTTCTAATTATTTGCAAACATTTACCATCGAAACTTTCTTTGCCAAGGCACATCTTGTAATACAGTAAGACCGTAATACCGTAAAACAGTAAGACTGTAATTTCGTAATACCGTAATTCCGTAATACACTAAGACCGTGATACCGTAACACAGTAAGACATTAGGACCGCAATTCCGTAAAACAGTAAGACCGTAATACCGGAATACAGTAAAACCGTAATACCGTAGACAGTAATACCGTAATACTAAAGGACCATAATACCGTAATACCGTAGACAGTAGTACCGTAATACCATAGGACCATAATACCGTAATACCGTAGACAGTAATACCGTAATACCATAGGGCCATAATACCGTAATACTGTAATACTGTAATACCATCATACCGTAATACCGTAATACCGTTATACCGTTATACCGTTATACCGTTATACCGTTATACCGTTATACCGTTATACCGTTATACCGTTATATCATTATACCGTTATACCATTATACCGTTATACCGTTATACCATTATACCGTTATACCGTTATACCGTTATACCGTTATACCGTTATACCGTTATACCGTTATACCGTTATACCGTTATACCGTTATACCGTTATACCGTTATACCGTTATACCGTTATACCATTATACCGTTATACCGTTATATCGTTATACCGTAACACGGTCACTTACGACTGAAAGTCGTTCTAAAAAAATGCAAGGGCAAACAAAAAAGTTTGAAAACTTCTCTGGCATTGCAATTACCAGGCAAAAAGTTTCACAGAAGCATCGTGCATCTGAAGTTGGGCCTAATTAGCATTAGGAAGTTACTGGATGATTTATTTTCTGTTTCTTAACAGAGTGACTGGAGCGAACGTTTGGAGGATGGAACCATTTGCACAATATTGATTGGCCGTTATTATTTGAGCAAACCAATTGAGGTTTAGTCCAAATGATGGTGTATTGCAAATGTCTTAATGAAATAATATTTGTATGAATTTTTTGTGCAGTTGTAACAGACAGTTTCAAACATTTCTCTGGCCTCCAATACAGCTACTTTAGTGTGGCACTATTTGGAAGGAGAGTTCATGCAGGAGATACGTACAATTTGACGCCACCGTCGAACTTGGTACAAAACATAACAATACAAAACGAACAAGGACTCCGAGATTAATTCAGTGGTAGGAATTTTACGAAAAGCAAGTTACGGCAGTTTACGGGGAGGATGAACGTTTTCTTGTGAGTTGGCGAGTTGAGGAGAGTTGTATGTATAGGGTCTACGATGTAGCCGGACCACTCCCCCATCCCGATCCTGTACGTGAGTCCCATCATTAAACAATGTATCTGAATTGACACATTTAATCCATTGCAAGTACTTTTCCTGGAGGAATTTACATTTTGATTTCAATTTTGTATGTATAAGGTGTCATAAATGGGGAAAATATATGTGCAGTACAAGAAGTGACGGATGTTTTGACTGAAGGGTGCGAGTTAGCCATCACTCATTTGCCAGCTCACAAATCCCAGGCGCGTAGCCAAAATTTTCTATATATATATATATATTTATATATATGTAATAATATATAAATGTATATATATACAGTACTGGAAAAATTATTATGGATTTTTGAGATTTTCGGTATTTTTACATAAAAAGGTGAAATAAACACAATTTATGTATTGATATATGATTTATTTCATATTATTTATGCAGAACGAGTATTTCAGTAGTCTGTTTGCCCTCCTTTAGCAGACTTAAGGGCTTGTACCCGTTTAGGCATGTCACGAATTAGTGTCATGCACAAATCCTTGATTCTGTCAGAATGGAACCAAACTTTTATGAGGCGTTCAATAAGCTGTTTTTTGGTTGTAATGGGGACTTCATGTATTTCATTCTTCAACAGACACCACAAACTCTCAATGGGGTTCATGTCTGGTGAATTTCCTGCCCACGGAAGCAATTCAACACCATTATCGGCACACCATTTCTTCACCGATTTTGCTGTATGGCATGGAGCCGAGTCTTGTTGGAAAATCCAAGGCC
>SDVV010028282.1:0-11981 GCA_016164225.1 Gammarus roeselii | reverse complement strand
ATATATCTTCTTCTCATATGAACAATGACAAATTTTCATAAACTGTAACAAGTGCAGAAATAATGTATCATGTTCCGAAAAAGATTGGATACCACAGCACCAACGATCCCCTTTCTTTAGTTGGCGTTGAAAATCTTTTCGGTTTATGGAAAAGAAATGCAGTAAGGAAAAATGTTCGTCGAAATTATCTACTACCTATAGCCAGGCAAGGTAGAATGCGGCAGCTTGTAGAACTTGTGATTTGTTTTGTTTTGTGAAGAAGTTGGGTGCAGCGATCGATCCACGAAAACTGCAATTTGGGACAACCTGTAATTGATTTGCTCGAAAATTCAGGTATCAGGTGTGGGAGGGCATTCAGGTACCAGGTGTGGGAGGGCATTCAGGTACCAGGTGTGGGAGGGCATTCAGGTACCAGGTGTGGGAGGGCAAATGACGAAGAGTCAGGTCGTATTAAGTAGAGGCATGAGATTTAGTAATATTTGTCTGCTGAGTGCACATCTACGTGATTTACGTAATTTTCGATTAATCCTGTCTCTCTGTATATTGGCAGCCTGTCGGACCAATTAAGATCTCGTCCTACATCACTCATCGTTAACTGCAAAGAGTCTCATGTATACTAGACGATGTCTTGGCCGGTCATTCAATGATACGTGCGGTATAAGTCAATCATAGTAGTCCGACATTGTTCAAATGTTTCGATTATCGGTAGAAAGCCTTAGACCAACTCAAGGTTCTATAGAGGGATCTATTAGGGCTCTTCCCCGTCAGCCATTATCGTCGGTCGATATAAAGCACACTGTCGGTAGATGTACTGCATATCGTCGGTTTTCATCTATAATCGTCGAGTTCATTGCTAATAAAATTTAGCAGTGAAAATTCACCGTCAGATGACTCGTGGAATAGGATGCAGCGATAAAGACAAATAAATGACAATATTTTCTAGACCGACCGATGAAAACAATTGTCAGGATTCATTGGCATCTGCTGCCGGCTTTCAGCCAATCACGTTGAGGCTCTGGTGGAAATGAGGCCCAAATCAAATCAAATCAAAATTCAGCCAATCGATGAGGATATGTCTGTCTGCACTTGCGTTGCACTGTATAACTTCATTTTTTTGTTCAGTCTGGATGTTTTTCATTTCCATAATATGTGTCGGAGGAAGCATTTTCGCTAACGGACATTCTTCTTGAACGACGCACAGTACGGAATCGGGGTAGAAGAAGCATTTTATAGCTGGAAAATGACGTAATGATGACAATTTAAGCAAATACCTTAATTGCCACAGACTCATATGAGATTGAATATTTCAAGGACACGCATATTGTGATGAGGTTCAATTTTTTGCTGGTTTACACAACCAGTTTTAAATAAGTCATATTTGTCGCGAATATTATACTCGTAAACAGAATTGGAACTTATTTTTCTTCCATGTCCTTCATCCATTCAAATATAACGAGATTCTTCACGAGTGTGACCCGCATAGCGACAAATGCCTGATGGGGGGATGATTATGTTCAAAAGCCACTTGTGGAAATACAATTTGCATGGCGTAAAATTAACACCTGTAAAATGGGGTTAAAAGAGGTTGCGCAGATGTGATTCACTCAGAAGTTGGCTATGATTATGAAGATGATTTGTAAGCTGGCTAAAAGATTATGCCAAGTTTGTTTGGTGGAAGAGGTCAATCTAATTCACCAGTCGACCATGACCAAGCACAGGCGCTTCCTAACCTTGAGTTCGTTAGTCAGATTAAGGTCCGAACGGTCACGACATCACTGCATCCCCTTTAAATTATAGACAATCTTAACTCGCAATAATGAGTAGTCAGGATACAACCATTTATTTAATTGTCAACTATTTAAAGTTATGATACGGCAACATAGATTTCTCTAGTGGCTAATTAATCAGTGAACCCCATTCCCTGCGCATCTTGAAGTAAATTACTGTCTTTGATCTGTCGGGACGTCGTTTCTGGCAACGCCCGAAGTAAATCCCATATGGAATTATCTATGCCACGAGAGCGATGTGTTCAAACGGCAAAATCTGTAAGATAGTGTTTAATGGATCGTGTTCAGGAATCAAGCAAAACTGTTGGCATAGGAGGGAGAAAACAAATTCTTACTTGAAACATGCATTTCGATTGTTGTGTTTGTAGTTTAATTTCCATTGCATTATACAATTGTAACTATTATGTAGACTATTTTTATTGTGATCTGTCACTTGAAAAGATGTGTTAGGAAATTATTTTACAAAAAAACATACGCTTATGTCTGTACTCAACTTGAAAATACTTCAAGGCGAATTAGGCGTAAATAACTTCTTTACAATGATCACCATAACCGAAATCAAATTAATTTAAGAATAGATACTTTAATATATACTCTTTAGGTCACAAGTCTTATAATACGAAATAACAAGGACAGAACGCATGACAATAAACCATGATTAGTAGAGGTTAATGCTATTTCGAAAATAGAGATCTATTAGATAACAAGGCGCAGATTCATGAATTAGTGAACAGTAATTCTGGGTCGTACTTCCACGGCATCTTGACCTTGTAAACCTGAAAGAAGACGTATCAAATAGCAATCTTGATAAATAAATACTACTTAGCGAAAGAGGAATCGGTAATGATTAAATGAAACCTAGTATATCCCGGAATATTTATTTAGAATCTTCCTTAGAAAATAGAAGCGTCACCAATAATTTGTATCAAGTTGAACTATTTGACCGAAGTATTCCCGGTATTTGATGGTAAAAGATAAACCGCTTACAAATTTTATTTTCTTACTGCATGGTAGACTGAAACATTAATAAAACTCTTGAAAAAATTGACGACAGTTCAGTTAGCAGAGGTGAGCAGCAACAACAGCAACAATGGGCGCTCAGTTAGCAGAGGTGAGCAGCAATGGGCGCTCAGTTAGCAGAGGTGAGCAGCAACAGCAGCAACAATGGGCGCTCAGTTAGCAGAGGTAAGCAGCAACAGCAGCAACAACGGCGCTCAGTTAGCAGAGGTGAGCAGCAACAGCAGCAACAATGGGCGCTCAGTTAGCAGAGGTGAGCAGCAACAGCAGCAACAATGGGCGCTCAGTTAGCAGAGGTGAGCAGCAACAGCAGCAAGAATGGGCGCTCAGTTAGCAGAGGTGAGCAGCAACAATGGGCGCTCAGTTAGTAGAGGTGAGCAGCAACAACAGTAACAATGGGCGCTCAGTTAGCAGAAGTGAGCAGCAACAGCAGCAACAATGGGCGCTCAGTTAGCAGAAGTGAGCAGCAACAGCAGCAACAATGGGCGCTCGCCAGGGTGAGATTAGTCTGCCTCCTCCAGCCACCGGTCCAGAATACCATGCGATATCTTCTTATCCAAGAGAACTTACCAATTTATAGCTGAGCGAACGGGAGTTGGTAGTGGCTTTTGAGAGAGCGAGCTGCGGGCTGGGGCCGAGGCTGGGGAGGGAATATGCTACTCGGGGCTGAGAGAGGGAGGCAACGGTGGGTGATGGAATGGAATGATGTGGTGGGAGTTGAGAGAGACAGTTCTGTGGTTAAGTGCTGAGGGCGGGAGGTGTGAGTGGGATCTGAGATGGTAAACTGTGAGTTGTGCAGATTAAGGGAAGAGTGGAAGGGGGCTGAACATGTAAGCTCTAAGTGGGGCTGAAAATAGAAGCTGAGGGGAAGGGTTTGAGATGGGGAGCTGTGGGTGGGGATTAAGATTGAGTGCTGTGGTGGATGGACGAGATTGGGAGCTGTGAGTAGGGCTGATATGAGGAGTTGAGGGTGTGGACAGAGAGGAGAAACACAGAGTAGGGCTGATATTGGGAGTTATGAGGAGGGGCAGTGGGAGGAGACTGAACGAGGAAGTCCTAGGGGCTCTGAGAAGGGATCTAAAATAAGGACCTGAAGGTGGGACTGCTGCGATAAGGAGCAGGGGATTTGGACGGAATCGGATAACTGAGAGTGGGGCTGAAGCAGAGATTTGGTAGGTAAGGAGGGGTGAGATAGGGCTGTGGGCGATGGCGAAAATGGGGGGACTGTGGTTAAAGCCTGACATTGAGATATGTGGGTGGCGGCAAGGAGTGGGAGATGTGTGGGGAGGGACTTAGTGGGGAAGTTGTGAGTGGAGCTGAGCTAGGGAGCTGAGTTAGGATCTGAGTGAGGTAACAATGCGAGGGGACTGAGAGAGAGAACTCTGGGTGGGGCTGAGCAAGGAATTTCTTTAAATGAGGGCTAAGATGTAGGAAGAAGTGTGGGTGGAACCGAGATGGGAAGCTGTGGGTTCGGGCTGAGTGAAGGATCTTTGGGAGAGGGATGAGAGAGAATGCTATTGGTGTGGTCTGAAAGGGGGATCTGACAGCTGAAAACTATCTATTCTCTAGAGCTGTAGAGAAGGAAGGGGGCTGCTGAGAAGGAGACTTGGGATGGGGACTGAGTTGAGTGACCGAGGGTGAGGGAGGGGACATAGATCAGAGAAGAAAGCGCTGAGAGCGGGGCTGTGGGTAGTAGTGACTGCTGAGATGACTAGGTTTGGGTGGGACTGAGAGATGGAAATGCAGGGGATCTACGGAGGAGAGGTGAGAGAGGTGGAGTTGTAGACTGGGCCTACTGAAATGAGGAATTTTGGGTGGGTCGAAGAAAAAAATGTGTCGGGGAGTTGAGAAGTGATCTTGAGCTTAGGAACGATAAAGGGATCTGAAGTGAGAGGATGGGGGGCTGAGAGATGAAGTTGATAAGGGATCTGAGGAGGAAAGCTGTGGGATTGTAGACTAAACAGAGGAGACAAGGGGGAAAACTGGGAAGAGGTGCTGAGGGTAGAGACTGAAAAGTACTTACCGAGTAGGGAAGCTTGGTGGGAAAGCTGAGGGAAGCTGCAGATAGTTGGAACTGAAAAAAGTAGCTGAATAGACGATGAAGGCGTGCAGCGCAAGTGAGCATAGGGTGGGCTGGGAAAGATGTGCAGAAAGAAAAACAAAGAGAGCAGCTGAAAGTAGGAGAGGTGAGAGGGAGCAGAGAAGGGTAGCTGAGACGAGAAGCTGAGGGGGATTAGAAGGGAGTGCCAAGGAAAGTGTCGGAGGAGGGAAGCTCAGAAGAGGTGCTGTTGACTCGGTGAGAGTGGCAGGGGGGTCTGTTTTACAGTTTTCCTAGTCCCATCACCACCTTCTTGCTTCACCTTTTTCTCGTGGAACCTGGCCATTTGAGCCAACGAGGGCAATGTGTCCGATTCATGTTCAAAGTTGGGAGAATAATTCCAGCAGCAATACCACTTACAGATAGGAAATGTCGACATTTTCATGTGGGACGAAACATGAGAGCGGTCCCAGGAGAGTGAATTTGTAGGCTGGGGTGATTCAGTTACCGATCCCTTCCCTGCCGACCTGAAAGCCTAATTGACGCAGAGCCATTTTCTCCGCTTCTGGGGGGAAGACTCTTCTTGTCGTTATTCCAGCTCCAATGGATACATGTTTGCTTAGTCGATTAATCCCAGGACTCGATCAGTCATCGTATGATTATTTGCATAAGAAAAATGGTCGCTTCGCTTTCCATCGGCTGCTATCGAGTTTAGAAGTCTGAGATATATAGACACATAACATGCAACATGAAGACTTGTTTCTTTACCCCAAATAAATTACTTTCCCTTGCAGGTCCGAGACCGGTAGTTCCTCTCGTATAGTTTGTGCAACGAAAAGAAATGTACTTATTCTAAAGTGATTATTTTTCACAAATGACATCCAAGATAACTTCGAAAATGTATTTGTTTCGAGATTTTTACGCTTCCAAGTTCTTTCTTCAGTTTGAAAAACCAACTCTACAATTGTAATATCGAGAGCTTATCATGTTTTTTTATATTTTTTTATATTTATATCATTATTATTAAAGCATTTATTTCCATCGTCTGGCAATGGATTTTAATTTTTTAAGTATAACACATGAAACTTCATAATCAAATACAGTATTTGAATAACGAAAACGAAAACAAAGGTTTGACGCAACTCATCTCAACTGTGCCGCCGGTTCGAATTTCATGGAACAAGATATAATTAATATTATTTTCATCCATGAAATTAGAAACGTCGTCCATTTTGAGGTACGAATGTAAAATCCTTGGCGTTGGAAAATGGTACAGGGGCTGGAAAATCGCGGATAAAAAATCACGAATGCATGGGGTTGGGAAAACGCGAATACGTGGGATGTGGAATTAATGAATACATGCGATTGATAGATCGCGAATAAATGGGGTTATGAAATCCTGAGAGCATGGGTTTGGGAAATCGAAAGACGCCAACATATTGTAAGTAGGGGTCTTGACAAAGTAATTGTCCTAACATTATGAATGAGCATTTTAGAATATTATATAAGTTTATATATAATGTCATTCATGTAAAATTGTGTTTGAACACGGAAAAATGGGCCAAACAAATCATTAAAGAGATAAAAAGGAGGTTTTGATTGACTATAAATGTGGAATGTTTCTTGAAATCTCTGATAACAAATATTGGGTGTTTGCATAGGGTAGGATGATAGAAACGGGGTTTTGACTTGATGAAGAATTCACACACACATTGGAAAGGATGGATATGAAAATATTTATAAAATATTCCAGCGGATAAATGCCCAAACCGTTTCAATTACTTTTGAATTCGGACAGTGAATAATTACTGTTTTTCTATCTGGACATAAGAAAACGACTCTTTCCGAATCATGTAACGATGAATGAGCTATCAAAGCGGGATTAGAATGCTGAATAAGTATGCACTGTTTCCTGAAAACACAAGGTGTTGCGATAGGACATTGATTCTTTGTATAATAATTGGTGTGAATTCTTAGTTCAGATTAACAGCGTAATACTTTTGGTAGCTGAGAATGGGACGGTGCGTGGGGATCTGAGTGAGTGAGAGAGCCACTGCCATAACAAACAAATCTTTATTCCACCCGAAACGGTATGATATTCTTGGAGCTCGATAATACAATATTTAAGTATGCACGACAAATCCGGAAATGCGTATGTTGGTATGCTAAGACTATCAGATCTGATGAGAACCAAATAAAATCAAACATCGTGTTTATAGTACGAGTATACCAATGTTTTTATATATTGAGAAGCGTTTTGCATTAACTGGGGTACACCTTATAGATATATTCTAGCAATGAACATAGAAAGGAATCTGCTAGCATACATATGCCAAATACCATTGATTTGAAATCCTGCGATAACTTGGCGAACCCCTTGTGTTCCGACAGCTGTTAGATGACGTAAATAAGTACACAGCCCTGTGACAGAATGAGTAAGGTTCAAAGATGTGGGTGGTTATGGTTCGGAACCTCGCATGTTGTGAGGGTCCGGTGTATCCTTGCTATCAAGTTTGACGCCTGCTTACGTATTGGGATCTTATTAAGATGTATTTTGTTTTAGTTTGCTGATGCTTGTTGTCGGACGAGCAGTAGAGTGGTACATTTTATTTCAAAGGAAGATGCATTGGTGGAATTTGTAATGTCACATGGTAGATTGTAGTAAATCTTGAGTCCCGAGACTGAAAACGCCTTTGATCCTGTCAGTGTTCCTCTGAACTCTGTGATAATGTCATATCCTTTCGTTGTGTGCTGCTTCACGATTTGAAAATAAAATATCGTTAGGACCTGACATATTGTACTGAATTTTGTAAACACGCATAGTTTCATTAAGTTCTAGTCGTTCGTTTATGATTAACCAGACAAGTTTGTTTAGCAGGGGCGTCATTGATCGCTCTTCGTAAAATATCTGTCATGAGCTACCTTTGCAGTGAAATTCAGGCTACGTTGGATATCGAAGAGCATTGTTTTCTTGCATTTTCCCCATATTGTCGGGGAGTATATAGTGTATATTGGAAAATATCAATGCCTCGTTTGAAAGTCAAGTGTTTTTTTCTGTTCGATTCAGAAAAATTAGCGTCCCATTAAGTCTGGAGCAAAGTTTTCAACATGTTGTTTGAAGATCATATTGGGATCATGCAAAACTTTCAGGTTTTTGACATTGTTACTAGGAGGAATTTGAGAGCCAAAACAGTCTACAACGAAATTGCCGGGTACTCTGTCTGTATTTGTGTACCAGTTGTGAATGTGAGTCAACGCTGTTCCTGTATCTTTCTTTAACTCTTCTAATTGGTTTGCCGGCCGATTGAACAGCAATGAACATCATAAGCATCTATTGTCATTTTTGCGTGGTCAGGACTTCCACAGCTGATGTCATTTACGAACAGTAGAAAAATAATAGGCCCGAGAATTGATCCTTGTGGGACACCAAATTTTACACGATAATCTCGTTATTTATTATAACTGGTGAATAATTAGTTGAACGATTTTTCATTAATATGTCGAGGTGAACGGCATCAAATGCTGCAGAGAGGTCCAACAGAACGAGTGATGATCAACAGTTTTTGTTGATTGCTTTGTCGACGCGTCTTCAGTAGATGTCCTACGTCTATATGCATACTGACTGTCATTTTTGAGCTTTCTGTCTACTAAGTAGTCCAAGAGTTGACATGAAATAATTTTTCCCAAAACTATGGGAATTATTGGTAGGAGACTTATGGGTCTACGATTTAAGGGTTCATTCTTCTCCCCTTGTTTGTGGATCGCTTTAATGAGGGCATGTTTAAAACTTTTGGGGAAGGTCTTTGTTACTATGGTCGTGTTACTAGGAGATATGGCATTATTACTTCTAACCCATCTTTTAGAACTTGCAGCGTTTTGCCATCGTGCGCAGAGGAGTTTAGTTCGTGTTCCTGAGTGAATAAACGGCAAAGACAATTTCTGCTTCATTTACTGCCTTGAGTGAAAATTTCTCCTGCATTTGCAGTGAAAGGTTTCAGAACGGTTGTGTGTGTCGACTTGGCCATTCTCTCTCCCAGGTTTCATTTATGCACGAAGGTACTCCACAACGTTCTTCCTTCATCTTATCATGTGTGTGTATTCTAACATTGACGAAGAAATCGATGAATGTTTCAACTATTTCATCTGGGTTTTCGTATCTCCGATTTTTTCTACTTTTTTTGGGACACGATGTTCCCGAGGATGTTCCAAGTTTGCTTAGGGTTGTTTTTCCCTTTTCTGATTTATTCAGGCGTGTATCTTCTTTACTTTGGCCATCAATTTTCGAACTCGTATTCGTTGCAACAGAACCTCTTCTCGTGACGGTTTGCAAATTTCATGCGATTGATCAGCTAAATGCATGTTATTAGTGGAATTTATGATATTGTCAACTTCACGTGCCACTTGTGAAATGTTCAGGTGGTTAATTTCTTGATCGAATTCAGGAGTCATCTACTTGATTAGAGGGCGTGCTAATTTCTTCGTAAGAACTGGGGCCGCTGTGTCAAGAGCTTCTACAAAATACTTATAGAATATTGCGGATGGCACATGCACATCGTCTGTATTACGTATGTTATTAAACTGTGGAACGCTATTCTATAGCTCTAGTTTTAGTGAATGTTTCGAGTAACCTGCTTTTGTTCTGAATATCATAGCGATTGGTTTCGTTTTTCCATGCGCACTGTGGATCACGCAACTAGCGCTCCGTGATGACGCAGCTCATCTCTTCGTGGTCTGCAACTAAGGGACTAACGCTTGTACTAAGAACAGATGATAGACGTTGGACGTTAGTAGTGAACCGTCATTGCCTATTTCTCTCTACCCTACTTTCGGAATAGAAAAGGGACAATCTGCTTTTGCATTTATGAAATGTTAGTGTGGTTGTCTAACATCAAATAATTGAATTGTCGTGTTTCCATTATTTGATGTTTGGACGATTAAAAAAATAGTACCGGTAAAATCGGTCAGTGTAAGGACTGTTTTACTGTTTCCAAGTCATTTGCAGATACTATTTGCCAGTATTTGCTTTCAATCCGAAGATTGTTACAATAAATAATTATTACCCCCAAAACCGAAAAAGTAGTATTAAATAAAGGACTTTTTGACTGCTACAACAAAATAAGGAAATCAAAACCCTTAACAATGAAGTGACGAATCATTTCTCTCCTGTGTAGCAATTAGTTATGAACAAAAATACTGGGGTAAAATAATACAATCTGCGCAAATACATGCCTATAACATGCGATTGATTTTTGCGTAACGGATAATTAAGGGAAGGTTCGCAAGCAAAAAAAAACATCTTGGAGTTGGTGAACTCCAAAAATGGCATAGTACTTTTTCACGCAGTGTCTAACACTTTCTATCGAGACCACAAAAGTCACTTTCGCTTCTGTCCGATTATTCTCCACAAATAATCAAATGGACGTAGTATTTGTCTATATTTTTGTTGGTTAGAAATATATTATAGAAGACCTTCAGAACAGAACGAAAAGCATTCAGCTTCTAGAAACCAGTTTCCAATGACCGATTTTCTGGAATAAGTTCCCTTCGAGACATATGTGGGAGTTTCCTTCTCGATTCCTCGAACCACGATTGACCGAAATTTTACTTAGTGTAGCCACCGAGAAGTTTCCAGAAACTTCGTCGATAAAATGCTGATGCATTGAGAGGCTGGGAAGAGTTTCTCAGTTAGAGAGCGACCGACATAATTAATCCCCTGATTAATAATATTCACTTAGCGTTGGAAAACTTTCGTAGATTAAATTTTCGTCCAGCCTCCTGTTAAATGGTCCAGCTCCGACTGAGGGATAATAATAATAATAATATTAAAAATAGTCTTTATTGAAGCAGTCGATGGTACAAAAGCGATTACAGAGAACAAATTTGGTAGAGCATTCCTACCAATACATTCAAATTACGCACCAAAAGAACATACATGGAGACAAGACAGAGTAGGGATGAAATACGCGACATGGATTCACAAATTGAATTAGTGACAAGTGGGCCTGGGTAAAGTTTATGTCCCTCTCCCACATGAATATGTATATAGCCAAAGGTTGAGAAGTAAAGCACATAACCACCTGTCGCCATCATATCAGGGACGTCTCCCAGCCTGACATCCACATACGTACAACGGGCCCACAACATGGAAAGGCAGATAGATATCAAACATTATTTATATTAATATCGGGATCTTCCTGCACCAGCAGGATCCTGTTCCACGTCTCTATTATTGAAGATAATTCGTATCCCTCACTATTTCATTAAGCCTCCAAACAGTGTCAAATTATTAACGTTGTCATCGTTTTTTTATGGCATCTAGAAAACACAAGTACATTGGCGAGCCGGTTCTACGGACAAAAAAAATGGTTTGTTTTAATCTAAAAATAGCCCTTCCGGTTCCATGTTGAGGCTTAAAGCCAAATTGGTTTGATGTTGTTCGAAGACATTCACCAAGTCTGTTAAGGTTACTTTTGGTTCTGACCATCACAAAACTGGGAGTGTAACTGAAAAAGTTGTTCCCAACGAAGAGGCAAGAAATTTTCCAGTGCTCTGCCTCCCAATACTGGAGCCACCTAACCACCTTTTCCAGTGCTCTGCCTCCCAATACTGGAACCACCTAACCACCTTTTCCAGTGCTCTGCCTCCCAATACTGGAGCCACCTAACCACCTTTTCCAGTGCTCTGCCTCCCAATACTGGAGCTACCTAACCACCTTTTCCAGTGCTCTGCCTCCCAATACTGGAGCCACCTAACCACCTTTTCCAGTGCTCTGCCTCCCAATACTGGAACCACCTAACCACCTTTTCCAGTGCTCTGCCTCCCAATACTGGAGCCACCTAACCACCTTTTCCAGTGCTCTGCCTCCCAATACTGGAGCTACCTAACCACCTTTTCCAGTGCTCTGCCTCCCAATACTGGAGCCACCTAACCACCTTTTCCAGTGCTCTGCCTCCCAATACTGGAACCACCTAACCACCTTTTCCAGTGCTCTGCCTCCCAATACTGGAGCCACCTAACCACCTTTTCCAGTGCTCTGCCTCCCAATACTGGAGCTACCTAACCACCTTTTCCAGTGCTCTGCCTCCCAATACTGGAGCCACCTAACCACCTTTTCCAGTGCTCTGCCTCCCAATACTGGA
>SDVV010028281.1:0-11981 GCA_016164225.1 Gammarus roeselii | reverse complement strand
CTCCCTGAATGACGCTTTCTTAACATGCATTCTCCCTGAATGACGCTTTCTTAACATGCATTCTCCCTGAATGACGGTTTCTTAACATGCATTCTCCCTGAATGACGCTTTCTTAACATGCATTCTCCCTGAATGAATCTTTCTTAACATGAATTCTCCCTGAATGACGCTTTCTTAACATGCATTCTCCCTGAATGACGCTTTCTTAACATGCATTCTCCCTGAATGACGCTTTCTTAACATGCATTCTCCCTGAATGACGCTTTCTTAACATGCATTCTCCCTGAATGACGGTTTCTTAACACGCATTATCCGAATTCGTGAAAATGTTCCATAAAAAAATCATTTGTGGGTGAAATTAATTTCACTTGAAAGACGGGGAAAAAAATCCATACATTAGAACAACATTTTTTTTTTAAATCTGAAATTTAGACATACATTTAGGACATGTTCGGATGCGACAGAGTCATACTGACGCTATGTATATTAACGTCATCAAACAGTGCATTCTATATAAGGTCTTCTGCAACTCTTGAGTAGCCGCTTCTTCCTCATTAACATTGTTAATTGCCAAATGAATTCAAATAACTTCAATATCCTCCAACTCAGATACTTTTATTGTTGAACTAAAAATATAGTCGGTCATCAACAGATTATTACATGGTTGTTCACATTCATTTCACAGATGTTTCTGTGAATTTCTTGTGTAATCTGTCCACAAAAACACCCCTGTGACTGGGGAAATATATTTCAATAGTTTCCGGATTGGTAAAGTTCAGCTCTTGTTATGAAAAGACGGTTCTTGAACGCATCGCGGTTAGCATCTTTGTCAGGACGAGTTTATTGATCCAGTGTACCAAGCGGAGCACAACAGAATTCATTTATGAAATGCGATACGGTCATGAACGAGATGAATATATAAATACTCACAAAAGGTCCGGTACGAGTCAAAGATTTCAGGGTGTCAAATTCTAGATTAAGAGAAAGGTTTCTAATTATTCCCTAGCGCAAACTGGTCTTGAGAATTAACAAATGTTACGTGTGTCCTCCGCCCTTTTCAATCTTTCCTGCAGCCATAACACCATGACTGTCATCTTGGTCATGTGGCTTTTGCACAATGGCAGCAACGCAGCGTTCTGGGATTGAATAGTTGATGTTGAATACATAAAGCAACAGAGTTCAACAAATACTCTAGACAATTAATATATTGATAGAATGAGCCAGATATGAGGTGTGTGAAGGATTGTTACCGGACCATCATTTCAATATTCAAATTTATTAATGTAATATTTATCGCACATTAAAGGGGTTCACAAATCAAAAGCCGTTATCATTTATAACTCATGGTCGTGGACATAGTAAACGAGATGCTGATGAAAAGGGTATATTTTGACAGTCATAATACGCTGTTGCAATTCATGTTCATATTTTTGTCCTATTTAACTAACTCTTTCTTCATAAAATAAAGTTCCGAGTAAATACAAAAGTCAATATGAATACCATTCATACCAGTTTTTGACTGTTTATAATTAGTTTAAATAAAACTTCAAACATATTAGCCTGAAAGACATATTACCTTGAAGAAAGATGTTGTTTGGCAGTTGCCACCCAAGCACCAGATGTGTCAAGAACCCTTCAGATTAGAATTCGCCCAATGAACAATAACATAATAAACTCTGTGAACTTCTGTCCATTGTCACAATATTGTTGAATTGATCCTCTTGTTCTGGAGGATAATAACACAATCTTCCGGTATCACCTGCCGTCTCTTACTGAATAACAAATAAGCCAATTATGCTCAGACAGGCCGCACCCGCCAATGGAATTATAGGCCTATTGTTGTATTATTCAAGCCGTGGTCTATGACCCTAGTGTAATCCCTGTAAGCCACGCCTCACCAACTGCTCTGAACAGTGCACGAGTGGTGGGTGCACCTCAACAATGAATTGCTCTGTATAGTGCACGAGGGGTGGGTGCACCTCAACAATGGATTGCTCTGTACAGTGCACGAGGGGTGGGTGCACCTCAACAATGGATTGCTCTGTACAGTGCACGAGGGGTGGGTGCACCTCAACAATGGATTGCTCTGAACAGTGCACGAGCGGTGGGTGCACCTCAACAATGAATTGCTCTGTACAGTGCACGAGGGGTGGGTGCACCTCAACAATGAATTGTTCTAAACAGTGCACGAGGGGTGGGTGCACCTCGACAATGAATTGTTCTAAACAGTGCACGAGTGGTGGGTGCACCTCAACAATGAATTGCTCTGTACAGTGCACGAGGGGTGGGTGCACCTCGACAATGAATTGTTCTAAACAGTGCACGAGTGGTGGGTGCATCTCGACAATGAATTGCTCTAAACAGTGCACAAAGGGTGGGTGCACCTCGACAATGAATTGCTCTAAACAGTGCACATAGAGTGGGTGCACCTCAACAATGAATTGCTCTAAACAGTGCACAAAGGGTGGGTGCACCTTGACAATGAATAGCTCTGAACAGTACACGAGGGGTGGGTGCACCTCGACAATGAATTGCTCTGTACAGAGCACGAAGGGCGGGTGCTCTTTGGCAATGAATTGCTCTGAGCTGTGCACGGGGGGTGGGTGCACCTCGACAATAAATTTCTCTGAACAGTGTACGAGTGGTGGTGCACCTCAACAATGAATTGCTCTAAACAGTGCACGAAGGGTGGGTGCACTTCAACAATGAATTGCTCTGTACAGTGCACGAGGAGTGGGTGCACCTCAACAATGAATTGCTCTGAACAGTGCACGGGGGGTGGGTGCACCTCTACAATGTTTCGAGCGGAAAAACTGTTTCGGTCACAACAAGGTCAAAATCTTTCACGATTTTTCAGTCCAAAATAATGTAGACGACAGTACTTAATTGAGTACAAGTGGATGAAGCAGTGGCAAATTTTGATCTATCTGCGCCGCAAAAGTTACTTTTCTTTTTCATTCGTCGGATGGTCATAGTGTTCCGTGTACGTCATGCCGTGTACGCCATGACGTACGCCGTGTACGCCATGATGTACGCCGTGTACGCCATGCGGTCAAGCCCCAAACACGGGCATATTTGAGGTCAGAGCGATGAAAACTGTCGATTTTGAGTACGTCTAGTTACTTCAATTTTAGATGATTTTAACCAATATGGATGATGTTCATGAGAATGTACATCTCATAAATGCGTATGTTTTTAGATAAAGATTTGTTGTTTAGTTTTATCCTCATAAATTAACTGTCAATCCTGTCCTATCTTATGCCAGTATCAGATTCGTTAGACTGATTGGTGAATCGATTTGATAATTAAATGAATATCAAACTCGGTAAAAATGTTATGCAACAGCGTAACAAAAACATTTTTTTTATTTTTCTTAAGATACTTATTAAGATATTGATCTAAGAGATCGTGCCCACAATATGTGTTCACGAAATGACGGTCACCGTAATCACTTATTGAAACTTAAGGAGATATATAAAAAATGTTACCCAATGATATCCTCTTTACAAATTTGAAGCTTAGCAATGTGACATGGATTTGGCACTCAGTATCCACGCAACAATTGTTGTTTATTTATCTGAGTTACGGAAACCTCTGCCTTTCTCCCGCTACCCTGTATCCCCCACCTCCCACCATATATTCACCCCACCCCCTCCCTCCCATAGCGGCCCCTCCATTATCGGCATTCATGGTACCATTTATAAAGGGAATTTCTTATTTTCTGCAGTCGATAAAGTCCGACCTTGAATCTCTCCAGTTTTCTTAACGCCTGTCAGGTCGCATGGTGGCCCCCTCAGCTCCCCCTTACGCTTGCAACAGGAATCAGTCTCTCTGATTTCGCTTTGTTGATAAAGGGTACAATACTGGGTGTCATATTTTACTAACCCCTTTCGGAATCTCAGGATAGCTCTTTAGGCCTTATGCTTTGTAGTCGTGATACACCAAATAACATAGTAGTTTATGACTCTCTCGACCCTCCTAATCTTGATCTTTCTATTATTGGAGAGCTGGACAGATGACAGACAGTCGTCAGACAAACACACGCATTTGATGTCTTTAATGATATAGTGTATACAAAGAGTTGTGTTTCTCTGTGTGTCCGCCCGTCTGTTAAGCTCTATCAGAAATAAGATTGGCAGAAATTAGGTGACCTAAATAAAAATCGTCAAAAAGATGGACTTCAGACGCACTATTTCTTTTGTCTCGAATACGAAGCAATGGGCCTCGTTGTGTTCATGAGACTAGTCGCATCCTGCATGCAGTATAATATGTACGGCAGGTTTTTGACTATTTGAATAGTATTGTTCAATTTATAAAGTATGCTCAAGAAAAGAGAGGGAGTCTAATGTTCGACACACACGGGAATGCGGCTCAGTCAAACAACTTCAATTAGTAAATTTTTACTCCACGATACTTCACAGCAGTATTATTACTGCCGTAAAAAATGAATGGTCCACCGATAATATGTACTCCATGTACAGCTCGTACAACATCCAACAGAAGTCCAGATTTCTGGGAATGCCAGAGTATATTTTTTCCGTGGAAGATTTCAAGAATTGGGTCCTCAGGGGACCGTGGATAGACGATGATGGATGAGAACGTCTTCGATCATCTTGGAATGAAGAAGGAGTTGGTGGTGTCAGACAGCCCATTACCACTTGAAATGAACCATTTTTCTAATACCATTAAATACAGTGTGAACAAATTTGACTTATTGGATGGAGTATTCTAAGAATACTGCTTTATTATGCCACAAATTCTAAGGCATATCTAATTCGATTGACTGGTTCACATTTTTCAACTATCCAACCATAACTAGAAAAACAATCATGCATACCATTCACGATTAAAAGACAATGTCAACCATTGACACAGGGATTTTATCAATATATAGACAAATATTTAGCAGGAAGTTGTTAGTAATTGACAATGAAAGAGATCTGTCAAATTAATATAGCTACGCATGCGTTACCAACGTTTATCCTTAAAATACCAGGAAAGTTATTCGAAGAAAATTATTGTCTTCGTATAGAAACAGTCATCATCCCACTTTTGTCTGTACAGACGCAATGTTCAGTTTGTTTCTGAAACCTATAATATTTTATTACAGCTGTTTCTCATGAAATTCAAATAAGGACAAAACTTTGAACGTTAAAACACAACTACAAATGGCAAGAATTCCACCCTAGGGCAAGACAGGACACCGATGTGGGTGTAATGTGTGACTTCTCGTCAGAAAGATGAGTCCCACGGAAAACTAAACGGAAAAAAAGACTGAGCAATTATAATTAAAAACTTGCCGGTGAGCGTCGTCAGTTGAGGAACACTGTCGAATATTTCATCGGTGTATCTATAGGGTCATCTGAACTGTTTCTCCAGTTATTATGATATGTGTTTTTACTCACTAGTAGCCAGCTTTGGACACAAATGTTTTCCAGTCACCTTTTTGGTTTAGTAGAAACAGCCAAATGTTATGTCATCTGACCACATATCCTAAAATACATTAAAATGATTTTCCCATTTTTTGCCTCCATAAACCTATAATTTTAAATACACAGTGATTATAGCCAAGATATCGCACACTGATTGACTTCCTCAAATCATCGTCGTGCAGTGACCGGCACTCCTCGACGGAGGTCTAGAATTCTCGTCGAGTTTAGCCTTTTTATTATTCAGGAACGTGGGAAGATTTTCCTGAGGAATAAAATGTACTAAATCGAAATACAATCAATTATTCCCGTTCTACGCATAACATGTTTTATTTCAAGAATGTAAAAATAAATATTATTACCATAAGAGAGAAAATAGCTTAGTACTCTTTTCTGGAGAAAACTCACAATGTCGTATAATTTAGCGAGATAAATGTAGACACGATAAATCATATGACACAGTGCAGAGGCTTGCTTATATGCCTGCAATTAAATGAGTCAAATTACCTGGATGCCGGTTCTCGGACAATAATTTATGCATCGTAAAAATGATCTAATTGCCGGTACTCGGGTTCAAAAAATTACAAAAGTAGTAGAAATGATCTGATCCTTTACTAAGAAAATCATTTTTACATCGTGAAAATGACCTGATTGCCAGTTTTCAGGGAACAATTTTTACATTGAACAAATGACCTGATGGCCTTTACCGGGCAGAGTAAAATGACCTGATAGCCTGTATTCGGTCAATAATTTTTACATAGTAAAAGTTACCTGAATGCCATTACTCGGGTAATGAACACGCTGTAACAGCAAACATTCTCCAAGTATCCTGTTAGAATCCAAATGTAGTATAAATGACCTGATAACCTGTACTCGTGAAAAAGTTTTGACAGTTTAATTGACCTGATTACCTGTACTCAGGCAATAATTTTACAATGTTAATATTACCTGATTGCATGTATTCGTGCAATAAATTTTACATTGTAAAAATGGTCGGATTGCCTGTACTCTGGCAATAAATATTTCATATTAAAAATGAATCGATTGCATGTACTCAGTCGGTTTGATGGCTTTGACGCAATGGATCCAAACAATCTAAATAGTTCATTGAAACATGACTGTACAGTTTACACGATATGACTTCATTATACAGTTAAGACACATCAAGGTACAGAATTGAATGCTCTATTTAAGCTATTCAGAGCTTCTTGAGCCACGTACTAACCTATACATTATACTTAACCCTAAAAGACCTGAAATAAATGCATCCAAATTTATTAAGTTAAGACAACAACTGGAAACAACCCTGAGACAGTAAAATATCGGGCACTATTTGACAAAAGAGTCATATTAACATTGGAAACATTGAAACTTCATTAAAACCCCCAAGGTTGTTGAGCTGGTAATTCATCTGCTTCTAACGAGGTTGCAATTTCAGACACGATTAGGAGACTTCATGGAAGGAAACTATGAAGCTACAAGAAATCATTATTGGGTTAGTAAGATGATATGTATAATTCATTCAGTTTTGACCTAACGATTGAGAGGGAAACATTCTGACGGTAAACAGGAGTTAGCGAGTTCCAAATTTTAACACAATTGAAGTGGAAACTGGATGTGGTTTTGAATCTATTATAACGGCGTATTACAAGGTTATTCGCATATCTTATGTAATGATTGAATAGATCTTATTGTAAATTTTTTCAATAATTCAAAACATATATTTAAAAAATTGTGTTTATTTTATTTTATCATCGAACTTCATACGGTACTACAAATTAGCTATGCGTATTGGAGAATTCAAGGGATAATTTGATGAAACACCGTAAAAAATTTGATTGTGGATTATATTGATTGAATTGCTGTAAAGAAACATAATGTAACACCAAATTCGTCTTACGACCAATAACTCACTTTAATGGCAGTCTTCGTTTCCTTAGAGCAGCAAAATCGTCAACTTAAAAATTTAAGTCCACGCATTTGACATGGTTGCTCTCTGTTGACTTTGCCATTAATTTACTCAAACGACGATCGCCAGTTCTGTGAGTGAGAAGGTTTTAAGGCGCTTTAGAGAGGAAAAGAATGTGTAGTTTGCGATTCTGTTAGCGGTGGTGCCATCACTGTCGAATAACCAATGAAATACAAGAAATTGTTACCAGGCTACCTAAAGCTCTTCGTTTATGATAACTAAGTTCTACATTTTCTTATATTTCGAAAGCATTTTAGCTGTGAATTTTTCAATCTAGGCTAAAAGACATTAAAGTATATCTATTTATTGGGAATAATTGTTTCCGAATTTACACAAGTTATTACCGTTTAAGAAATCATTTGAATTGCAATCTAATGTTGATTCTACCTTTACGGATCTCTATTGTTACCGCGTAACTGTCAATAGCTGCATAGTACACATCAGTTCTGAAAAAAACATTTCCATGTCGCATCATTTTTTCAGCTTCTGACGATCTGTTTCGAGTTCCAAGTGTGGAGTCAACCAAATAATGTTCTAACCGCCTTGGCACGTAATAAACTCGTCAATTCTAGACAGTGTTAGAATATATCCTTCTTCATTTGATTCTAGTTGGAACTATTCTGCGTACGATTTAACAGATTGTTACCGGTCTTGAAACTGAATATCATTCGAACGCATTTCATGAAGTGCCACTCCAGCGGAACTGGCAAGGTCTAAGGCTTGTTTTTTATTTCTGTGTCCGCCTTAAAGTTCTTAATCAAGGCAAGTTGTGACAGATGATATTTTCAATAACAATTGCAAACTCAATTTCTGCTTTACTTTATAAAGAACTTGTTGAAGTATGGAGACCGGAGGGATCTGCTTCATTCAGTACAATTTTGTGAGTGCGTTCAAGCCAGTAGAACCATCGTGTTTTTACAGACGTTTCTAGCTCAAGAACCATTTGATCCAGTTCTTTTTTGCTTCAACAAATCACGTAACGTGTACTGCTATTTCGTATGCAATTGTACAATATTTCGTATGTCATCAAGAACGTCATTAAATTGAGATTCATTTTTGAGCGAGTTCATTAATACAAGATTTAATTCACGAGCGTATCGGTGAATATAAATAGAATGCGATACCTTTTCAGGAAGTCGGATTTGTACTCCCGATGCCCAACCACTCATCACTGAGTGGTTAGCAACTAAAACTGTAAAACATCCAGCGTTTCAAACAATTTTTTATAAATTTTGAATATTGCATCAACAAAGAAACCAAATCAAGTCGCTTTATATTCATGACAGGCTGTGTACGGTATTTTTTGATATTTTTTTTTACATTCTCGTATAATGTTTCCAAATATTGTTACAAATTCAACCGTATTTCTTTTATTAGCCAATTCAGCGGCTTCGTCATGTCCACGGAACGAAAACTTGGTCGTCCGTCAACATTAGTAATACACAGCAGCTGTTCGATGTGTTTTCGTTCATCCCCAACGTCAGCGTTTCCGTCATTTTACGTTTCGATGAAATCAATTTGATTTATTCATCTCGTTCGATGCACAGTTGTTTTTTAAAGAAATCAAAATTATTTTTCGCAGTCGAAAGCCCGCAGTTGATGGAACATCGTTTTCCAAATGTATTTGACAGCAAACATAACAGTAAACGTTTTCCTGTGTCACGTTATATTGTAACGATGGCAATTGGTTGTAGAAGCCACCGTTAACCGCCGACCTTCTGTAACGTTAAACGATTTTAATGGGGGTTGAATTTGAGTTTCTGGCTATGGTCTACTATGGTCTACAGCACTGGATGACGCAGCGAATAGGTATCGAATTCGCAGCAGTAGAAATCGATGGCGCAGCTGTAGATATCGGGGGTGCAGCAGTAGATGTCAAAGACATAGGTAGCAGTTGATGTCGGGGGTGCAGCAGTAAATGTCGAGGACGTAGCAGCAGGCCTAGAGGGATCATTATTAGACTTTGAGGGGACAATAATGGGCGTCGGAAGCACAACTGCAGACGTCAAACGGGCAATAACGGGCGACAAAGGTGCAGCAGAAGACGTCGAGTGCTCAATAATGGAGGTTAAGGACATAGAGGTAGACGTTGAGGGAGTAACAGTAGAAGTTGAGGGTGCTCAATCGACGAAATGGGTGCAGCAGTAGACGTCACGGGCGAAGCCACAAACGTCGAGGGCGCAGCAGTACACTTCGAGGACGCAGCATCAGTAACCTTTTTATGAAAAAAATACTGATACTGCTGTTCTCCTGCATGGGGTAATTAATTGGTTTAGGCTTCTGTGAAACGATAGGTGAAAAGAGTAACATTTAAATATAGTATTATAAAGCACATTAAATCAAATGGAAAAATTCAGCCAAAGTCACTCCCTAGTCAACTAATGATTGCCATAAAGAGGGGATGGGTCGTCTTTTTGAACCTAAATATAATAATAATGATCCTAGATGGGATTGCCGGTGAGGGGTAAATGCATCACAACTACACCTACCGGATTAAATAGCGAGGTCAGTAGGGCCATCTAAGTACATGGGAATTGAGGGTATGTTTATGAGGTATACCATAATTGAACAATTGCTTGATTAATTAAACTGCTGAATTAGGTGACCAAACGATGAGGGAATTATTGTTTTATTTCTGCGGAAACCCATCGTCGGGAAATGAAACTTCAAACAAGTATGAGACTTTTAAGTGTGAATTACTGGGATCAAAGCCACGTAGGTTGCGCTATAAATGAAAATAATTCTTTCCAAAACGGAAAATACGGATCAACGCTTTGGCTCGCTTTTTGTTGGGTTTCTTTATAAACAAAATAAAAATAGACTGACTCCTGACGCTTCACGTTGTGCTGCTTCGGTACATTGGTAATATCTGGTTGGCTTGTCGTCCCAATTAAACATGGACTTTCTTCATATATCATTTTGTTATTCATACTAAAATTACCAACGTTAAGTGAATGGCAGCTAATATATTGAAAAGTAATTGTGTGACCTACAAATAAAATTTTCCTTTGTTCGATTGTAGAATCATCTTCGTAACAGTTTTCTTATTTTTAATTGACATATGGAAAACAACATTTGATCTGATAAATTGTATACCTCCTCTGCTTCTCTGACAATCATGTGATTCATGCCAAGTTATTTTTGAAATTCTTGCCTTATAGTTTTATGACGCGATATTATTATTTGTTTTATTTATATTTCATTCTGTCGCAAGTTGAAAAAAAGTATGAACAGCGGAACGAGTCAAATGACGGCCAAAAACTAACTCTACTAGAAAGGATTCCCTCAATTGCGCTTCAGCTCTTCATTTAAATACAAACTTCAATGAAGTTTAGTTTCCTGCCAGCTGCACACCACAAAAAAATATTTATCCCAATAATCAACGAAATGGCATTTAATATTTATTCATTTGTACTGTGTTGCAGAACTAATACTCATGTTCTGGAAGCTAAACCCACAATCGTCGGGTATCAGCAGGCATCTCTAGTTGTATAACAAATGAGATCATTATTGCCAGACAGGCTCCTCCAGCCAATTCAGTTATAGGCCTGCTCATGCATCATGCAAGCCGAGGCCTACGAGCCTTGGTATAATTCCTCTATTCCCCGGACTCAAACCCAGTCCCATACTGATCACGTAGGATGGGCGCTCCTCGCCTTTGTTACACAATCAATGCCCGTCCCATACTGATCACGTGGGTTGGGCGCTCCTCGCCTTCGTTACACAATCAATGCCAGTCCCATACTGAACACGTAGGTTAGGCGCTCCTTGCCTGCGTTACACAATCAATGCCCGTCCCATACTGATCACGTGGGTTGGGCGCTCCTCGCCTTCGTTACACAATCAATGCCAGTCCCATACTGAACACGTAGGTTGGGCGCTCCTTGCCTGCGTTACACAATCAATGCCAGTTCTATACTGAACACGTAGGTTGGGCGCTCCTCGCCTTCGTTACACAATCAATGCCAGTCCCATACTGATCACGTGGGTTGGGCGCTCCTCGCCTTTGTTACACAATCAATGCCAGTACCATACTGATCACGTAGGTTGGGCGCTCCTCGCCTTCGTTACACAATCAATGCCAGTCCCATACTGATCACGAAGGTTGGGCGCTCCTCGCCTTTGATACACAATCAATGCCAGTCCCATACTGATCACGAAGATTGGGCACTCCTCGCCTTCGTTACACAATCAATGCCAGTCCCATACTGATCACGAAGGCTGTGCGCTCCGCGCCTTCGTTACACAATCAATGCTAGTCCCATACTGATCACGAAGGTTGGACACTCCTCCCCATTGTTACACAATCAATGCCAGTCCCATACTGATCAGGAAGGTTGGACACTCCTCGCCATCGTTACACAATCAATGCCAGTCCCATACTGATCACGCAGGTTGGGCGCTCCTCGCCATCGTTACACAATCAATGCCAGTCCCATACTGATCACGTAGGTTGGACACTCCTCGCCATCGTTACACAATCAATGCCAGTCCCATACTGATCACGAAGGTTGGGCACTCCTCGCCATCGTTACACAATCAATGCCAGTCCCATACTGATCACGAAGGTTGGGCACTCCTCG
>SDVV010028280.1:0-11981 GCA_016164225.1 Gammarus roeselii | reverse complement strand
TATATATACATATTTTTTCACTCCGCTTGTTACAAATCCAATAATATCGACCAGTTTCGAGTAATGTTAGGTCATCGCTCGTTAGTAGACTGTAGAGTTCAAAACGTTTATGTAAACTTTATCGTATAGGTCAGTGATTGCTATAGATGTTAAAGCGTTAGCAAGTTTATGTAAGGTTTTTACTGTTAAAATAAGATTTTTTTGTAGTGTTGGATGTGTTGCTCCTACCATTTTCGTTTATTATAACAAATATTGAATAAATTCACTCAAACACATTTACAACAGATCTGTAATGTAAGGTCCGCAGTCAACAAGATCTAGGATATAATCCATGTCTAAGGTACGTAACTAGGGAAATATATATCAATGTACGACAACATATATCAACTATCAATGGATGCAAAAAGAGTTGAAATTTGCTGCCAAATATAATAATACTTAGGAAACCTAACCTATCAGTCATCCTAACCAATAGTTATGTATTTTTCATCACGTTTGATGCTTATGTATGATATTGATATCTATGAAACTCTCCATTTGGGCTGTAAATTTGTCATATCATAAGCAATTTGAATACATTTCTTCAATTTAATCCAGCAAATATCCTTTTGCAGATGTTTAGAGTCCAGAATTTTATCGATATCTCTGTTACATGTTTGGATGAGACTCAACAGGTAATATCCAAAAGAACAAATTCACTTCAATTTGTTCCACTTCTTTTAATGTGGAACAGTTTCACCCGATGTTAGGTACAAATATCTAGTCATCCTAACCAACTTAACCAATAATTATTTATTTTCATTCAAGTTTGATGGTTATGTACGATATTTAGTCATTATTTTGTGCGATGCACGCATCAAATCACTCCACATAGGTATATTTTTACGTTTTTTGTTGTAATACACACCATGTACACATATGAACACTTCTGTACGCATTTACATGGTTGTTAGCCTCACTGTGCAGGCGCATATACACATTTGTATGCATATACAGCGTCGGTTAACATCTGTAGCATTTTCACTCTGATCTATGATTTTTCCATTCGAACAAAGTCCCTCGTTTTTGTTACAAGATATTTAATGTAGACCAGCTTCACGTCATGTTATGTGAAAAGAACTAATCATCCCAACCTAACCTGACCGAACCAACTTAACCATGAATTATGTGTCATCGTTCGAGATTTTTTACTGTATACATATGTTACTTTTTCATCGATTTATGATATATTCATATCCATCCTCTCCACTCCGCTCTACATTTTGATCTATCCTATGCAGTTTTGATTCACACTTACAATTTTGAGCTAGCCAATTTCATCCATTTTCATATGCAAATTACATCGGTTGTTTAGATTGTTATACCTTTTTTTCATATGATTCTTGATTTTACATGTTATTCACACTCATCAAAACCTAACCTAACCTAACCTAACCTTATATATGGTATTCAGTCATTGTTATATAAATATGAAGCCCCCCAAACGACTCTAAATATCACTTTAACATATATGTTATTTATTTCGTTGTCACTCTCATCCCATATTAGTTAGCAGAGAGGACCCATTTTCAAACTTAGATGGCTTGACCGTCACTGGTAATTCATATTATTTTTGATTTGACACAATTCTACATCACTTTAACATGTTATTCACACCCATCAAAACCTAACCTAACCTTATGAACGGTATTCAGTTATTGATATATACATATGAACCCCTCCAGACGACTCTAGATATCTCTTTAACATGCATGTTATTTATTTCGTTGTCACTCTCAATCCGTATCAGTAAGCAGAGAGGTCCCATTTTTCAATCATGGGTGGATTGAATGCTACAAGTAATTAAAATTTGTATCCAGTTTCATACAAACGAACACTTCGTCTCATACTAGGTCTACCACATTTACTTCAATATCTCCACCTGGCTCTACAACCTTTGACGACTTGCATCTCTGATTTACATTTTTCTTTTCAATAATGTTCATATTCTTGACGATGACTTCGTTTCAAGATCTGATCGGACACTGATTTATATCCTACCAATCTGTAACACTTCTAGATCATTTACCTCGTGATAGCTTTCTAGCGTCATTTCACGCCTTGAAACATATTCTTCTACTGATTTCGACAATTTCGATGTTACCTCGACTGACACGATATTCGCAATTCATTACCTAACCTTTGAGTTATGGATAATATAAACATTTCATTGAGTCTTTACATAGTTTTATTAGCATTTATTGGCATTATTTACAGACCTTGCTGGCATCATCAATGACATTTACCTCGTTTTTTGAGTTGAAACAGCGTTGTTCGTACATCCAACCGTACGTATCCTCTCAAAATCCGTCATTAACTCCATCATATATTTAATGCGAATACTGAAGGCTGTTCCGTTTCTTCGAGTCCACAAATGTAATACTTCTTCTTCTTGAACCTAAATTTATCGAAAATTCTCCAATTCAAAGTAATTCAGAACTTCATCATTGAGAAATGTTGCATGCGATCCGGTTTTTCTTTTGTTCTTAGGTATAATTTGTAGTCCACTACCTCAGCTTTATTATAATCATAATGATGATTTTTCCCCTTGGATCATATCAATTTCGAGAATTGCTTTCTTATTTCCCCTAAACTTACTTACATACGAATGTAACGCGTCGACATTAGTTACCCAAAGTCGAATTCCTTCGTCCTGCATCCATATATGAATGATATCTCCCACTCTTTTGATTCTTGTTTATCCATTCTGAGATAACTGATGTTTCCAACACTAGTCAATATTTGTTTGATTCGACTCATATCATCTTCGGATATTTCTTCTTCCATCACTTGTAAACAAAATTTTGAGACATGAATATTCATTTTGTTTATTCTATGACGAAACGTGTGTCTCCGCTTGATCTCAACGTAACACTGACGCCATTATCGGTATCCACCTAGCTATTATAAGTTGATTACATGCGGTTTTTCACAAAACATTTGGCCGAACATTACTCGTCAAGGTCATCAACTGTTTATCTGTATAGGGCTGTGTACGTATGTTAATGTGTATGTTCAAGCGTATGTACGTGTTACATGAGTTAAAAATGTATAACACAAATTTAAATTGAAAATTTCAATAAAATTTTCACATTTTCGAGGGATGACAGAGCCAAGTCGGTCTATTGAAGTGATAACTTGGCTATTTAAGTATTGTGTTATCCCTCGAAAAATTGAAATTTCATTAAAATTTTGAATTTTAAATTGTGTTATACATTTTCTATTATGGAATTACATGGCTTATCATTTATACGAGGACATAACTATTCACTCCGAAAATTCAATACGAGCAACTTCGACTTCCCTCTCTGCTCTTATCTTGATCTGCGGTATCAAAGGCGGCGCACGACGGCTTCTTTATCGATGATAAGCATTTGTTCTCACCTGTTCACATACACACATTTGTATGCATATACAGAAGCGGTTAACATCTGTAGCATTTTTACCTCCGATCTGGGATTTTTCCATTAGAACAACATCCTTACTTGTGTTACAAGATATTTAATGTGGATGAGCTTCACGGCATGTTAGGTTAAAAGAACTAATCATCCTAACCTAACCTAACCTATTGTATCCAAGAATTATGTATTATCGATCGACTTTTCATGCTTTCATAAGTTTTTCATTGTTTTAGGATTAATGCATAACAAATATCTCCACTTGACTCTACATTTTGATTTATCCTTTGCAGTTTTGATACACACTTCCAATTTTAGTCAAGCAAATTTCATCCGTTTTCATAGGTAATTACGTCGTTGTTTGATTGTTATAGCTATTTTTCATATGATTCTTGATTTTTGATTTGACACAATTTACATCACTATTACATGTTATTCACACCCATCAAACACCTAACATAACCTAACCATATGTATGGTTTTTAGTCATTGTTATATACATATGAGCCCCTTCACACGACTCTAAGTATCACTTTAACATATATGTTATTTATTTCGTTGTCACTCAGAATCTATTATAATGCGATTACATGTTTTTTTTTGCAGAACATTAGGCCTACCATCGCTCGCCTTGGCCATCACCTGTGTATGTATTTATGTATGTACATGTATAGGGGCGTGTACGTATGTGCATGTGTATGTTCAAGCGTATGTACGTGTACATTAGTTTAAAAAAATGTACAACAAAATTTTAATTTCAATACAATTTGAAATGCATAATTTCAATAAAATTTCAAATTTTCCGATGCCTGGACATTTCTTTAGTAGCCAAGTTATCCATTTGATAGACCGAATGCGCTTTGTCCGGGCATCGAATAATTTGAAATTTTATTGAAATTTTGAACATTAAAATTGTATTTAATATTAAATATCTCCAAAGATGATTTGGATTGATTCGAAGATATAATGACTACTGATGGAGATGTCAATTATTCACAAATGCGTAGAACAAGAATCGTACGAGTTGAAACTAGTATTCATATATGGATGAAGAATAAAGGAAGCAGAATTTGGGTAACTGATTTAGATACATTTCAGTCGTATGTAACCGAGTTCAAAGAAAATCAAAAGGTAAATCTTGAAATTGATATGATCCAAGCAGAAAACCTTCACAAGCGTAATAAAGCTGAGGTGGTGGAAAATAAATTTTACCTAAGAACAAAAGAAAACCTGGAGCGTATGCAGCAATTTATTTCGGATAAAGATCGGACTTACACTGAGTTGGAGAAGACTCGAATAATTAAAGTTCACAAAGTAGAGAAGCTACATACATGGACTCGTGGGGATGGAACAGCCTTCGGCATTCGTATCAAAGATATGCTGGAGTATATGAAAGATTTTGCGAGGAAACTGAAACATAGTGATGATGGTTATAGTTGGATATACGAACCATGCTGTTACAAATGAAAACATCGAGGTAAGGAAGTATTGATGTATCCAGCAAGATCTATAAATAATATTAATAAAACAAGTATAAGTTATGTCGATCCTCAATCAAATGTTTATATTATCCTAAAACTCATAGGTTAAGCAATGAATTGCAAACATCGTGTCAGTCGGAGGTAAGATCGAATTGTCGAACTCGGTAACAGAATATGTTACAAGGCGTGAAACGATACCCATAAACCTATCTCGGGGTAAATGATCTAGATGTGTTACAGATTGGTAGGATATAAATCAGAGTCCAATCAGATCTTGCTCTGTCAAGTTTGTGATTCTGCTGTGGAAGGATGGGGTGAAGCTTGAGGCCTCGTTTGTTTGAAAGTTACGGGATGATGGGGGTCTGTAATCTATGCCAAAAAGAAATAAAATTGAATAAACATAAATCCACGAGTAATGTGTGGCGACATCTGAAACGAAGTCATCGTCATGAATACTAAAATTTTAGGAAAGAAAAGACAATTCAGACGTGCAAGTTGTCAAAAGATGTAGTGTCAGGAGATATTTAAGTAAATGTGGAAAACCAAATATGAGACAGAGTGTTCGTTTGTAAGAAGTTGGAAACAAATATGAATTACTTGTAACATTCAATCCATCTGAGTTTGAAAAACGGGGGCCACTGTGCTAACCAACATGGTCGAGAGCGACAACGAAATAAATAACATATATGTTAAAGTGATATTTAGAGTCGTGAGGAGGGGTTCATATGTATATAACAATGACTGTAAACCATACATAATCTTCGGTTAGGTTTTTGATGGGTGTGAATAACATGTAATAGTGATGTAAATTGTGTCAAATCAAAAATCAAGAATCATATGAAAAAAAACTATAACAATCAAACAACAATGTAATTACCTATGCGAACGGATAAAATTTGCTAGATCAAAATTGGAAGTGTGTATCAAAACTGCAAAGGATAGATCAAAATGTAGAATCAAGTGAAGAAATTTGTTATGCATAAATCCTCAAACACTTAAAATCATATGCAAGCATGAAAAATCGATCGATAATACATAATTCTTGGATACAATAGGTTAGGTTAGGTAAGGTTAAGATATTTAGTTCTTTTAACCTAACATGCCGTGAAGCTGATCCCCATTAAATATCTTTCAACACAAGTAGTGATGCTGCTCTAATGAAAAATCCCAGATCAGAGGTAAAATGCAACAAATGTTAACCGCCCTGCAAATGCATACAAATGTGCGTATGTGTCTACATTGTGTGTGATAGTAAAAAAAATACGTAAAATAGAGCCATGTGGAGGGATTTGATATGTATATCACACAAAAATAATGACTAAATATAATACATAACCATCAAGCTTGAATTAAAATATTAATTATTAGTTAAGATAGTTACGTTAGGTTGCCTAGGTATTAATGCATCTGGCAGTGTATGGTAAGCCTTTTTGCACAAATGTGTGTAAATGTCTACATGATGCCGGTATCGACCCTAAAAACGAGTACATTATGCCGTAAGCGTAACCGGACCTGCATATGTGTACAACGAGTGTATGTGTGTGTACCTGGTGTGTGTGATATTAAAAAAAGGTACGTAAAATAGAACCATGTGGAATCATTTGATATAGATAACGAATGAAACCCTGAATAATTACAATTTATAAGCATAAATTATGTACTTCTTGGTGTGATTGGTTGGCTTAGGTATTTACGTATCTGATATTGTTAAATTCGTTTTGTTTTAGTTTTGTTTTAGTTTAGATTTGTTTGTTTTTGGTTTTATTTTGGTTTTGTTATCGTACATTGATATATGAATCGCTAATTACGTAGCTTGGGCGTGACCTATAATTTATATTTATTTGTTGACTGTGGTCATTACATCACAGATCTATAATAACATGATTCAGATGGTGAACGATCCTGCATATTAGTGCAAATGTGTGTAAATGCCTACACGGTGCCGGGACAGTGCCGGCAAAGGTGATGCCTTCGATCCTGTATACGCATGAAAATGTATATATAAATTTGGACTCAGATTTGTACTCATTCAGTTAACGGTCTGCGTTCGTTGTAGAAGGATGTCGCCAAGTTTGATATGGAAATATTTTATCAGAGAGGATAATACGGAGGTATGTGTTATTTGCACTGCGGAGATAAAATAAAGCAAATCAAGTCCCACGTTTGGGTTTTGATGTCATCTCAAAGGACACCATTATCTTGCGTATGAAAGTATTACAAATGAACGAGGAAACACAAGCTCAAAGGATGCAAAGGGCGTATCGATAGAACATAATAAACCGGAATTGGGTTTCCGAAAGAATGAGATAGACAGTGCTCAACAAGGTGTGAACAGTAAAAAAAATGTTTTGCCTCTAACATCCAAACGTTGAAGGTATAAAGATTGGGTGAAAATGGCTAAATCGAAATAGGGGGAGAATCCCCAAACCTTGGACGAAATGGAAATAACTAAAATATGGGAAAAACGTGGGATACATTACGTGGAATGGACTCCAGTACCAGTGATATTGAAACGTGTGACAGTGATACCGAGGATATGTCATGTGAAGAAAAACCTGATAAAGTTGAGGGGAACCGAATTATCAAATGGGATAATAAAATGGTTTCAAGTATAACAAGTGTAAAATGAAACATGTAGAGGGACAATCATGTCTCAAACGTCTGAGTGCAACGAGAAATAGGTAGATTTTAGATATTTGCGGAATTATACTGAATGGGAATGTCGCGCAGTAAGAAAAAACTGAAACTATTCGATGTCATGAACATGTACCTATGATTAAAAAAGTTAGCGTTGAGAAAAAGCTCGCTGAAGACTATAAACAAAGTTTTCGTTACATGGATAGGTTATGAAGTGATGCAAGAAAATACTCCCAAAGGTATCCCTCTATCTAAAGTGTGTACTAAGGGCAGCAGTCTAGAACCCAATGGACCAGAAAAAAACACACACAGAGGATAAATCCTACACCAATATGATGAGGCGGGACCTTCAAGTGAGAAATAATGCTTATCATCGATAAAATAGCTGTCGATTGCCTTTGAAACCGCAGATCAAAATAAGACCAGAGAAGGAAGTCGAAGTTGCTCCCATCGAATTTTCGGAGTGAATAGTTATGTTCTCGTATAAATGATAAACCTATGTAATTCCCTAATAAAAATGTAATATATCATATAAATCTTTGTTTGTCATATCCTAAATTTAACTCGAATGGCTAGCATTGAAATTGAAGTAATGCAACATGACTTGCAATGATTTGCAATACAACGCCTCCTACCTTGCATTACAAATGCGATGGATATTATGTAATTGAAATTGCACTCAGTTACCTAAGGTATCATAGATATATATATATATCTCATCAGCTCCAAACAGAGGCTAAAGCAAAAATCTACAGTTTCTCTTATGACACTTTGAAACCACGCTACGGTGACAAAGTCTCGCTCATCTACTCGAACACAGACTCGTTGCTGCTCCAGTTCAAAGGTGTGGTCGACATTGAGGCGGAAATGCGGCAAGCTTCTCTGGCTGAATACATGGACTTCTCCAACTACCCGAAAAATCATCCCTTGTACGATGAAACACAGAAAGGACAGCTGGGACTACTGAAAAGCGATATGAACAATACAGAAACATATATGACCAGAAAATATACACACACTTCGAGACCATACTCAACATTCTCGCACAAGCATGCCAGCTTCAAACTGTACGCAATATCAAAATTATCTCAGTAAATTTGAAAACAAACGATACTATATCGATGCGTGCACAACTCTTGCCTACGGCCATCCAGACATTCCCAAAAAATCCATTGAAGTTGAACCTACTGTCACTATGATGATGATGTCGATGTAAACATGGATTTAACATGGAAGAGATGTAAGCCGGGTGAGGCCGTCTTTGGCGTGTGTACTCGGCTGAATGACGAAAGTACGTCCACGTCTTCAGGTTATATTATCTAAAAATCCTAATATGAAAATGCTCCAAATATGTAAATATTTTTATGTAACTATGTATTAAATAATTCAATAAGTACATGAACATGTTTCATTGTCCAGAGTTATACGGATTGAAAATACGTGAACGTTTACCCTTGCAACGGCTCCTAAATGATGAATATGTTCCTAACATGATGTAAATATTTCTCTGTAACCATGCTAATATGTAACTATGTAATAAAAATATATATATAATAATAACGGTGACTTCGACACAAAATAAAACACTATATACAGCCAAATTGAATAAATACTACAATACCATATACTATTAAAAGGAATAAAATCCTATACATACTGCCAATTCGATATGTACCAAGCTAGCATTTTTTGCGGATATGCCATTTCATTAAGCCCTAACACCGTGGACGAACATCAATTTATCCGAGCAAGCTTATCTCACCCAATTTTCTAAAGCGTATCCAACTTTTTGCCGAGGGGGTCCCTTACTGCGTGTCTAAATATGTTAAAACAACATTCCTATCAGCAACGCGGGAAGTGATTGAAGGTACCGTAAACTGACATGTACAGATGCGATCTGGCTAATAGGCAGGGGCACGAGAGGAGTGCAACTCGCGATAATGTCTCTGCATGACATTGACGAATAGAGGTCTGCCGCTGCGATAGCGAACAGAGGTATCATTTCCAAATGACATATCCTTACATGTAAATGTTTCTATGTAACTATATAATAAATGAATAAATCATAAACTTGAACATGTTTCCTTATCCATAGCCGTTCGCAATGATAAACACGTGAAACGTATACCCCAGCAACCGCTCCCAAAATGATGGAAAAATTTGATTTAAATGGTGTAAATGCTTCTATGCATCTATTTAATAAATATATAAATATAATCTAAAACTTGTTTCGTTGTCCACAGACATACGGATTGAAAATACGTGAACGTATCTGAGCCTACTATTTGATCCTTAACGCTGTGTTCTGATAAAACTCTGAAAATATATACATACAAGGGAAAGAAGCGGATGGATTTCATCAAATAATACAGCTTTTGTTCTATATTAATAAACCACGTACATAATTCCGAATTTCATTAATACGTATTTGGGTCAACAAACCTACATTAGATAACAATCGAACAACAACATCCTGTTACAACAGTAACTACATTGTTCAATAATACCATAAAAAAATAATGATTTAGCAATACAAACCCATTGAAATAACAGGGGTGCCTACGATACTAAATACCACGATATAAAATTTTCCTATTAAAAGATAATTAAGTCATACATACAGCTTACCTACTATGTACTAGGCCAACACCTCATGCTCATGCGGACATTCTAATTAAATAAACTATTAATCATACAATTATACTTACGCTTCACAATAACTATTTACAAATCATCAATAATCATAACCAAACAATATTCCCCTGGGCGTTTTTCGGTGAGGGCGTTTTCGTACCCCATGTCTCCAGGGCATATTCACATTACCTGTCTACAGGGCTGTTTCGTATCACCTATCTCCAGGGTTGTTTTCGTATCACCTATCTACAGGGGCTGTTTTCGGATCACTTATACCTACTCACAGAAAAACAGGTATGAAATATTATAATGTGTATGAGAATGTTGATCACTATGAAATGCCTGTTTCTCATTTCTTCAGGTAGCTATTGTGTTATGGTATTCTAAATTCCTGGTAACCAGATAAGACCACCCATACTTCTATATCCACCTGGATGCTGATGATGAGTCATAATTCCTGCATCCACGTAGATAGGAACTTCCATGTAGATTCTTAGACACAACTTGTCTTTGTAGGCTCGCTTTCAGTTATTACAATGTATTTATATCAATCATTCATTATCCTTGATTAGCTATCATAGGATAATTATTTGGTATCCAGCTAACATGGTGTAACATTTGTTATGCTGGAATTCTATTCCCACACCATGGCTACAATATGTGTAATGCAGGTGTAAGTGTAAATGAATTGGCTTTTCCTTGCATATCCATGAATTCACCAATAATTGGATAATACATTTAGTATATTTTTCACATTTTTGTAATGTTCTTCATGTGTGAATCCTAATTCACTTCCATGGTTCAACCTAAATTAGGCAGCATGACCATCATCTTCGGATAAAGATAAGAATCAAACTATGTTCTAGATAACTATGATAACTATGATAACTATATCCTATAAAATATTTCATACAAGGACCAATACACCAAGTTTGGTAGGTTAAACCAGTTGCGTTGAAAAGTTAACGTTAAAGTTAGCTTCTGTGAGCAGTAATATTTCAAGTATACACGGCGCTTGCAATTTAATAGCACCTTCGATTTGTTTCAAATTAAAATATGAATTCAATTATTTAGAAAATCAGCACCCTGTCGGGGCTCTGTGCATGAATTCCTGACTCCTTCAAATAAAAAACAACTTTAATCAAAATTAATAAATAATATGCAATAGGGTTGAGTATTATGGGCGAGTACCTATATCATACCAGGGCTAGGACGAGGACATGACATGAATTCAATCTTTGGTATTGTGTAATTATTAATTCCCAACTTAATTGAGAGAAGACATCCGAGGTTATATAGAAGGGGAAAAGAAGAGAAGTTGGAAAGCCGGCAAGAAAATCAAAGATCCAATCCACAGCACAAAAAGAAGGCTGCATAAAAATGATTGGCTAAACCAAATATGCCACATGGGAGACAATTACACATCTTTCTGCCTGCCTAATACAGGCAGACAGAATGGATGCATCTAGTATATGAACATTCAAATAAAAATAGTAAGATCTTAGGGGTGTAGCTACCAGGAATAAAATTAGAGGCTTGAGCCCCACAATTCTGAGAGAAGCATTTAGAATATAACTTGACTGTTATGTTAATTATTATGAATTATGAATGCATAATTCTCCTCTTACTTCAACGTAGATTATTTACATTATCTATTTATACCTAGGCACACATACAGTACTGGAAAAATTATTATGGATTTTTGAGATTTTCGGTATTTTTACATAAAAAGGTGAAATAAACACAATTTATGTATTGATATATGATTTATTTCATATTATTTATGCAGAAC
>SDVV010028279.1:0-11981 GCA_016164225.1 Gammarus roeselii | reverse complement strand
GCTGCGTCTGTGGAGTTCAACACATGTACTCAGCATTGCTGAGCGCTGCGTCTGTGGAGTTCAACACATGTACTCAGCATTGCTGAGCGCTGCGTCTGCGGAGTTCAACACATGTACTCAGCATTGCTGCGCGCTGTGTCTGTGGAGTTCAACACATGTACTCAGCATTGCTGAGCGCTGCGTCTGTGGAGTTCAACACATGTACTCAGCATTGCTGAGCGCTGCGTCTGTGGAGTTCAACACATGTACTCAGCATTGCTGAGCGCTGCGTCTGTGGAGTTCAGCACATGTACTCAGTAATTCCCTCCCTGCCGACAACTGAACTCTGCGTCCGTCATCCAACACTCGGCCACGGGGGGCACCTGAGGGCGGGTGATACTCGTCACAAGCTGACGAGGTCGATTGAAGAAAGTAGGATATCAATTTAGGGAGCCATTGCAAGACCAATGGTCAGTATTAAGGGACCAAAAGCTAGACCAGTAACCAGTATTAGAGCACTAGTAATGGACAAATACTCAATATTTAGGAACCAAAAGCAAGGCCTGTGACCAGTATTGAAGGATCAATGGTGGACCAAGGGTCAGTGTATATGGACCAATTAATAAACAGACTCTGAATAAAGTTTTCGGATCGATAGCTAGACTGATGAAGAGTATTTATTGACATAGTGTCAGACAAAAGGTCAATATCTAGGGACTAAAGGCTAGACCAGGGATCAGTATTAAAAGACCAATAGCGAGCCAATGGTCTGATCAGTACTAAAAGACCAATGGCGAACCAATGGTCTGAATGACCTGCCAGACTAGAGATTAGAATTGAAGATCAATACCTAGACTACTGGAAGAGTATTTATTGACCGAGTATCATACCAACCATCAATATTTAGGGACTAATAGCCAGATCAGTATACAGTATTTAGGGACTAATAGCCAGATCAGTATACAGTATTTAGGGACTAATAGCCAGATCAGTATACAGTATTTAGGGACTAATAGCCAGATCAATTATCAGTGTATACGGGACAGAAAGTCAGGCTAAAGAATCAGTATCCATGTTACTGACTAAGCATTCTTGTTACTGACTCAGTATTCTTGTTACTGACTCAGTATTCTTGTTACTGACTCAATATTCTTGTTACTGACTTAGTATTCTTGTTACTGACACAGTATTCTTGTTACTGACTCAGTATTCTTGTTACTGACTCAGTATTCTTATTACTGACTCAGTATTCTTATTACTGACTCAGCATTTTTGTTACTGACTTAGTGTTCATGTTACTGACTCAGTATTCTTGTTGCTGACTCTAGTATTCTTGTTACGGACTCAGTATTCTTGTTACTGACTCAGTATTCTTGTTGCTGAGTCAGTATTCTTGCTACTGACTCAGTATTCTTGTTACTGACGCAGAGTATTACTCAGAAGTTATTTTGCTTACTCAGTATTCCTGCTACTGACACTCTTTTTTTATTCGCTGTGAATCTGTGAATGCCCGCGGTGACTTTAAGATTTCGTTATATACAAATGGAATCTCCCTAACTATTCCATGGCTCGGGTTTCGTCCCAAAGATGTTGCAGATATTCCCGTGCAATTCCTGTTGGATTTTTGAAATGTAGGTACTCAACTGATAGGAAATAAGCCCATTTCCGTGCATTGTTCGCCGAACAGACAAAAAACAATCAGATACAATTTCTCTTCTTCACCCCTAAGGTAATAACAAACATTTGGTCGCCCCAGTCGGCGATAGGGAAGCATATCTCCGTGAGGAATTCGTTCCCGTCAATATGCTAGCATTTTTTTGCTGATGTATTGAATCGAATGACAAGCAAAATTATGTGACTTTTCCGAGAAACAAGATATGGAATGCGATTCGTAACGAACTTACAATAGCTGACACTACTATTCGTTGAATCATGTGTTCCGGTACACATCATTTTCTTCAAACCCCAGAACATTGCTGTCACAAGAGTGACGATACTGTTCTAGGAAGCCGATAAAATATTAGGTTCCCTAGTTCGATGCCCTCAGGAGGGTAAGGGCACTGTTCTGGGAGCTTGCCATTATGCAGACGTCCTACTCTGTCGTGTCTCCATGAAAGACGTCCTACTCTGTCGTGTCTTCATGAAAGACGTCTTACTCTGTCGTGTCTCCATGAAAGACGTCCTACTCTGTCGTGTCTCCATGAAAGACGTCCTACTCTGTCGTGTCTCCATGAAAGACGTCCTACTCTGTCGTGTCTCCATGAAAGACGTCCTACTCTGTCGTGTCTCCATGAAAGACATCCTACTCTGTCGTGTCTCCATGAAAGACGTCCTACTCTGTCGTGTCTCCATGAATGTTGCGTCATTTGAAGGTGTTGTTAGGAATGCCCTGTCGGACTTCTTTCTCTGTAATCATTATTGTACAATCGAGTGCTTCATTATTGTTGTTATTATTATTATTATTATTCTTTAACGTACGGGAAAAAATTATCGATTACAAATATTTATGTCGACCGAATGTTAGGTTATGTTTGCCACAATTTAAACATAGTTGTGCTGTCTCAATGTATTTAAACATATAAGAAACTAACCCCAGTAAGGTTTAGACTATTAACAGAGATTTTAAAATTGATCTAAGATCTGTTCTTATTAAATTGACTATAATAAAGAGGGTGGTTTCTGAATTGGCAAAAAAACCAAGCCCAAACAATATATGCTGGATTCGAATAAAAAATGAGAGGACGCAATGGTTTTCCTGGACCTGCGAGAATTATATTCAAAAGCGAAAAATAATAGAAGTATATTGAAAACCGCAAACGTTCCAACAATATTCAACCTATTGCACCTCAATGAAGACCATACATACGTTTCGTTCGGAAACACGCTTGAAATTCTGCTAGTTTTCTGTCGTGTTATTTATTGTTGGTTTTCAGACACCAGCTTCAAAGCAAAGTATACTACCCTCACAAGGGCATTGAACTATTGGAACTGGTATTAGATCAACTTCCTAGAGCAGTGCTTGACTCTGCAGGCAGCACTAGTCTGGGTGTTTACAATTTCTTTTTGTATGCTATGTTTTAGATTCTGTTTAGAATATTTCAGAAGTTCAAAGAAAACATTGCATTTTCAGTAATTACTCCCAATCAAAACGAATGTATTGACGACCTTGCACGTCGTTATTCATTCACATAATCTGGAAATACAGGATAATTCATCGTCATAATCCTGAATTACAGGATATTTTATCGTCCTAATATTGAATTACAGAATAATTCATCGTCACACATTCCCGAATTACAGGATTATTCAACGTCAACATCCTAAATTGCTGTATCATTCAACGTCACCATCCTAAATTGCTGTATCATTTAACGTCACCATCCTGAATTGCTGTATCATTCAACGTCACCATTCTAAATTGCTGTATCATTTAACGTCACCATCCTGAATTGCTGTATCATTGTACACATCATCCTGAATCACAGTATCATTCATCATCACCATCAGTGAGGGAGCATTATACAGCCCATACAGACGTGCCAGTTTGTGTCCATAGCAAGTCACCCTACATGGAAACATGTACATGCCATGGCAAGCATTTCGCTTCTCATGCATTCTTTGATCGCCGATATTGTGACTCCGGCACTGCGTCAACGTAAGAAGGGACAGAAGCAGTTCTAAGATATATGCAATAAATATCTATTTACACTTGTACTGGCTCAACTAATACACTTACAACACGAAAAACGAATTTAGAGTTAATTTTGAGGTAAGTGGTATCAAGAAAGACAGGTGTATTTGACAGAGAAACATAACATTAAATGACAACTGTTTTAGGAGAGCAAATTTCTTCTTCTTCATCTGGAGTTGGGCTCGAAGTAAACCAATGGTACCAAATACCATATGGCAATCTAATTCATTTGTTTGAATTATTAATTTGAAAATATTCAGCCTTGTTCAGTTCATCTTTACAGTTTTTAGAACATCATTCATCGTCACCATCATTAACTCTTCATCTGTTCCCTGTCTCAACCTCAGCCCTCGCTCGAGCCTCAGAGTTTGTCTCACTCGAGGCTCGGAGTTGGTCTCACTCGAGGCTCAGAGTTTGTCTCACTCGAGGCTCAGAGTTGGTCTCACTCGAGGCTCAGAGTTTGTCCCACTCGAGGCTCAGAGTTGGTCTCACTCGAGGCTCAGAGTTGGTCTCACTCGAGGCTCAGAGTTGGTCTCACTCGAGGCTCAGAGTTGGTCTTACTCGAGGCTCAGAGTTGGTCTCACTCGAGGCTCAAAGTTAGTCCCACTCGAGGCTCAGAGTTGGTCCCACTCGAGGCTCAGAGTTGGTCTCACTCGAGGCTCAGAGTTGGTCTCACTCGAGGCTCAGAGTTGGTCTCACTCGAGGCTCAGGGTTAGTCTCACTCGAGGCTCAGAGTTTGTGTCACTCGAGGCTCAGAGTTGGTCTCACTCGAGGCTCAGAGTTTGTCTCACTCGAGGCTCAGAGTTTGTGTCACTCGAGGCTCAGAGTTTGTCTCACTCGAGGCTCAGAGTTTGTCTCACTCGTGGCTCAGTGTTTGTGTCACTCGAGGCTCAAAGTTAGTTCAGAAGCAGAGCATCGTCGTCGTGCAGACAGGTAATCGTATTAGGAGGTGTGGAATGTTAACTGGCTACTAACAAGTTAATAGTGATGGTTGATGATGGGTGTGTCAAGTAGACCGAATGACAGTATTATGCTATTGATCTCCATGGTTGGAAATGGGTGAAGTAAACAGAATGGCACGTCTACTAATAACAATAGTATCAATAGTAATAATCTTTATTGAGGCATTCGATGGTACAATAAGGGTTACAACAGAAAATGAGTTCAACAGAAAAACATTTCTACCAATACATAAAAAATATCGTTGAAGAAAAAATAATAAAGCACACGTAAAGACAGATCAAGATTGGAATACTCGACAACAATTTACAGATTAAGTTTGAGACAAGCGTGCTTAAAATACCTTTTATGTCCCTTTCCCACATGAGTCTGTATGCAAAAAACAATGTTGGAAAGGTTTAGTATAGAGCTACCTATCAGTGGACATCCTTGGGGTCGCATCTCAACCTGACAGCCACCCGCATGTAGTCAAACATTATTTGTATCAATATCGGGATCTTCCTGCACATGCAGTATTCTGTCCCATCTTTCTTTAAGTGGAGATAGTTCGTATCCCTCACTGTTGCATACTGCCTCCAGGAAGGAATTAGTAGAGTTTTCAATTCGTTCCTGGAGGCTGTATGCACTTTTCTTGCTCGTACTGTCAGGCAATCAACATCATATTCTGATAATACTTGGCTAGCACTCGTTCTTCTTGGGACACCAACCAGTCTCCTGAATATGTCATTGTATGCTACTCGAAATTTGCTCATAGTACCCCTGGTAAACTTATACCACAGTGAGTTACAGTGTATAGGATAACAGTAGGTTTTAAAAAGCTGCAGTTTAACATCCGTTGTACAAAAGTCGAATTTTCTTATTAGTTGGTTGCCAACCGCATTTAAATTCCGGTGTTGCTTAGAGATATCGTCATTATCACACCGATTATTTGTTATTAAATGCCCCAAGTAAGGGAAACTGTCCACATACTCCAGCGGGGTCCCGCTAAGTACTCTGTCCGTTCTGTACTGGAACCTCTGGTTGGGGGGTTTCACTAGCATACACGCTGATTTACTGGTATTACACTCAATGTCTAGTTGCGCGGCCTCAGTCTCGCATATATTTAGCGTTGCCTGTATAGCATCGGCATGTGGGCCCAGAAGGATCATGTCGTCTGCATATCTAATCGCGTTAACACAGCATCCGCCAATGTGACACCCAACACGGCTAAGAGATAGTCGGTCATGTAAGCTATCAACAGACAGATTGGAAAGAGGAGGCAAGAGTAGGCCTCCTTGCCTTATACCATCAGTTGTTCAAAACGTATTTGACAATGTGCTTCCCCATCGTATTACACATTCCTGCTGCCGGTACCAGGACTTTAGTAGCGTAACAATGTGAATTGGCGCCCCTCTTTCAATAGGTTTTTCGAACAGTGTCCAGTGATTGACTCGATCAAATGCTTTTTTTGCATCCAAAAACCTAAGGTACATAGGTGACCCTCCACTGACAAAGTAATTAATCGTCTGCTTTAATGTGAAGACAGCCATTTCCGTCCCATGCCGAGGCATGAACCCAAATTGGTTGGGCGTTGTTTTCGGACAGTCGTCAAACCTGTTCTGGATAACTATTTCAAGTAACTTTGATGCAGCAGTAGCAATTGATATTGGTCTGTAGTTACGTTTATCGGTCACAAATTTTGTCTTCGATTTTATGGAAGGTTTTACAACAACGTCCATTAGTAACTTAGGAAGGTAATTACGTTTAGGGCAGCCAGTGAAGAAAATAGATATGACATGAAGTAGCTGAACAGGACCGTACTTGAATACTTCCGCAGGTACACCATCCTTTCCAACAGCTTTGACATTTTTTTTCACTGTGACAAGCAAACTGTGACAAGCCAATTGTGACAAGTCAATTGTGACAAGTCAATTGTGACAAGTCAATTGTGACAAGTCAATTGTGACAAGTCAACTGTGACAAGTCAACCGTGAAAAGTCAAGCCACTGCAGTCTTGGGCAGGATACTAGATCTGCACACATTTGCCACATGCTTTTTTGATTTTCATGAGACAAATTCGGATAAAGAAAAAGACCATATTGAGGAGCAGGTAATGGGTTTGCAGTTAATATTATAGTCAGTTGTGTATAAGGAAGCTGTCCCATATCATATAATTTGCTGTCAATGGCAATTATTGGATAAAAAATATGTATTCTGATTGATGAAAGAAAAGGCAAATCATATATCATGTATTCAGGACGATTTCTGAAACATTTTTCATACACAATAATTTAGAACCAATAAACAAGCAAGCGCCTTAAGCTGTATCATAAATTGTTATGCTGACTTAATGTCATATGTCATTGTTACGGCTTGCAGTAGATTGGAATATGAATTCTATACCCATTTAATGGTAATTACCCGGTACATGTTTTCTTCACTGGCATGGAATACACGTTGAAATGAACACGTTGGCAGGGGAGACGACGCTAGAGAACGGGAGCTGGTTAGGTGATCTGTATGGTTCTGGTGAGCATTTTCTGGGCGTATACAAAACCGAGTAATGATAGTTGAATCGAAGAATGAAATTGTTTTCCGGAATATTCACAAGTGCTCTAACACTAGAAATTGTCTAAACATCGTTATTTCAGAATATATTTCGCCCGTGTCATGTTGGAATGCCTTCCAAATACCTTCATCCCAGTTCTAACTTGAATCCCTTCTTCCTACCCTACATTGCTAACTTTAATTATCTGCCTTCACTTTCCCTTCTGTGATTTCGGCTCGTTAGAGAATTGGACTGAGTTCTCGTTGCTGCTCCACGAACAAAGTCTCATCTCCTTGTGTGATAAAAACCCCATTCTTGGTAACATTTCTATTGCAACATTCACTATTATACAGCCGTCGATCAGGCGAGAAATTGCGGTGTACGTTGAAACCCAGAGTGCAAGATAATCAAAATCTATTCCGTTCAATGACGATTTGCTAATATGGTAACTAATGCCAATGTATGGCAGCGTTCCTTTCTGAAGGGGTAATGGGTTAAATCTTGTTATACCTTCCTCAGGAGTTTCCTGATTGAGGCTTCTGAAATGTGTATTGCATGTAACCTGGTCATGGCATGTCTGTGAATTTCAGTGTGTAGATAATTCGGAGTACTCTCTAGTGCTGCAGAGCTGCTCATGATCATGAGGTGAATGCACGCGTGAGATTGTGTGGCAATTGTACCAATGTAAGATGACATACATTGATCATTTGTTAGATAAACCAAAGACTTATAGTTAATCGAACAACTCCCACCACCACCACCTCTATCTAGGACCTTTAATTCCTCAAGAATTCGATCATATCACAGATTCTAATCACAATAACTCACACAATTAGTCTTATTCCACTCACATGACATCGTAGCGAACGTCTTGAAACTACATGTATTAACCCCTTTGCGGCTCACAGCGAGGGGACGGGATAACTCTTCCTGAATTGATACAGGCTGACGGGCAAAATAGGTCGCGCATAAATGAACTAAATTGATCTCTTACATGGCAAGATTTGACGGAAAATTGCTCCACGTGATTTGTTGTGATAGTTTTGCTGGGGCAGTAATGAAGGGGAAATGCTTTGTGTGTTTACTCTTCAGTCTCTCTGGACTCACGTCTGCAACGGATTTGACTCATGTGCGATGCTTTTCCTGATGCCATGAATATACATTACCAATATTCAATGATAAATTCAATTCTTTTTATGATGAAAAAGTCTCGTGCCGTGGTTTTATCACATTATTGAAAAAAAAATCGTCATGTCCTGACGACTCTGCTACGATTTGCCAGCACAAGTTGAGGTGATGTCACATCCATGGGTGAGAAGCCATTTATACACTGAGCTGAAATCATCCTGCTTTATCGTACTTTGAACAGAGGGAATGAAATTCGAACATTCGTGGTGTGATTTGATACTCAACTCAATTCGATGTTTTAGTTAGCCAGTTGTATTTATTTTGAGCGAACCTGAAATGTTTTCTGTATTCGCCGCGTGTGTTTTCTCTAACAAAAAACTTGATTCCATCTATTACTTATCAACACTTCCTTAAGTGGTAGTTTCCGAGAATCAAAACTAAACTATTCAAATCCTCAAACTCACGTACATTGTTTCCTCCTCAGCTTGCGTCTATGTGGGTTTGTTCCCTAAGCTTTCACCGAACTCGTCCTAATCTTCCATGAAGCCGGATTTTACTCTAGCGATATTTACCACCCCCTCCTCCGTCTTCTTCTCCAGTCGGTTTGTTCCCTAAGCTTTCACCGGACTCGTCCTAATCTTCCATGAAGCCGGATTTTACCCTAGCGATACTTACCACTTCCTCCTCCGTCTTCCTCTCCAGACCCGCTGTTATAAAGTTCAAGTTGAGGTCCACGCAGGAAATTACTTTGCTACCGATTATTCTGTAGCGGTTTAGGGCTTTTGGAGGCTGGTTAGGGGAATATATTGGACACTCTAAAGCGCCTCACCGGTTTTTGGTCATTATTCAGGAAGTTGGTCGGTCACAGCATGACCTAAAATGAGTTTAGCATCATCAATATATGTACAACAATTTTTGCGCAACGCAGGTTACAATTTTGATGAAAATCTGATGTAAGAAGTGCAGCGAGCACGGTTGACATTTGTTACCGGCAACTAAGTCAAACCCCAAACCGTTATCCCTGAGTTTTCTTTTTTTACAACCTGTGTTCAAATTTGACGATGATCGTTTATTAACCAACCTTCAGAGGGTACCGTATGGGCAAAACCTTTAAACTAGTCACCGCAAATAGCCTTGAGACCTCACAGGAAAATTTGGATGAGCAGAAACTGTCATTTGAGTGGATTAATTTAAGACTTAACTTCAGAAATGAAGCACTTTATTACTAAGTCATGTTTCCCTAGTTCTTGATGACCTATTTAAGTGGTTCTGGCATGCTGTCACTGAGTTCTGGCATGCTGTCACTGAGTTCTGGCATGCTGTCACTGAGTTCTGGCATGCTGTCACTGAGTTCTGGCATGCTGTCACTGAGTTCTGGCATGCTGTCACTGAGTTTCTTGAAATAGGCTGGCTGCATCACCAAGCACAACTGTCCAGATCACTTCCTTCAAATTGTCAAGAAACAACGGATTTGTTTCAGTTACTTTGTTTCCCAAACCGTGCCCGTACGCGCTAGTACGCGAATATGCCACAGTTGAAATATGAACTGACTTCATCTTGACATGACTAATATTTTCGCACGCTAGGCCGTGTGAACTTACCTGAATCAACGACGGTCGCGCCCTACGGTTGAGCCTACTATGACTCACGTTGAGGCTCTGGTGGAAATGAGGCCAAAATCAAATCAAATCAAATCCAAACCGCGGCAACAATTTTCGATGAGATTCAAGTCTAGACTATTCCCAGGTCACTGCATCACATCAATATCATTTTCTTTGAGCCATACTAGAATGATGGATTGGAAGAAAATGTAACTTCTGATCATTCAGAACATCAAGGTAGCGGTTGGCATTTATTGTTACGTTCTTTGACAACCATACCACCCATGCCAAAATAAAACATTAAAACAGCCCCAAACCAGGACAGAAGTAGGGTGCTTTACCGGGGGGATGGTGACATTGGGTCATATCAGCGTGCCGTGGAGAGACATCGGACTTAGCTAGTCATGTTACAAAACAAGTGGAAGATGCTTTCGTCAGACCACAGGACCTTAACGTCTGACTTTTCCAGTCCTGTTACGAAACAAGTGGAAGATGTTTTCATCAGACCACAGGACCTTAACGTCTGACTTTTCCAGTCCTGTTACGAAACAAGTGGAAGATGCTTTCATCAGACCACAGAACCTTAACGTCTGACTTTTCCAGTTCTGTTACGAAACAAGTGGAAGATGCTTTCATCAGACCACAGAACCTTAATGTCTGACTTTTCCAGTCCTGTTACGAAACAAGTGGAAGATGCTTTCATCAAACCACAGAACCTTAACGTCTGACTTTTCCAGTCCTGTTACGAAACAAGTGGAAGATGCTTTCATCAGACCATAGGACCTTAACGTCTGACTTTTCCAGTCCTGTTACGAAACAAGTGGAAGATGCTTTCATCAGACCACAGGCCCTTAACGTCGGACTTTTCCAGTCCTGTTACGAAACAAGTGGGAGATGCTTTCATCAGACCATAGGACCTTAACGTCTGACTTTTCCAGTCCTGTTACGAAACAAGTGGAAGATGCTTTCATGAGACCACAGGGCCGTAGTCTATTGTCTTAATGCTCAATCTTTGTATTGCTTAGTGAAAGCCAGCCAAGCTTTACAAACACGATCGTTTATCAAAGGTTCAGAGCGTATGCATGTTCGAGGGTTTGACGTCCTCTTGACGACGATACGGAACATTGCGGACAGACTCGTATTTTAGCACTTACGAGTAATTTACTTCAAGCTGGAAGGCGGTGAAACGAGGATTCGTGATTACTTTTCACGGTTCAAGAGCTTGTCCGTAACTTTGGTACTCTTCCGAGGGCGCCCAGGAAGATTTTTATGTGTGGGAATACCGTTCGTCAGGAGACTTTTGTCTGCGATGAGCAGGCGCATACTGTTGTCTTTCCGCGCCCTGATCAGTGACCAATTACCTTAATTGCCTCATTGTCCTCTCTACAGGGCTTATATTTGGGCCTTTTCTCATTGGTAAGGTATACGTCAACCCTATTTTGGGTCTTGAAAAAAATGTACGGCACAAATGAAACACAGAAGAATTTTGGGTCTGTGTGTCTGGCGAAGTCACAACAAAAACTCTCACCACCGGCTCTGGAAGCACATTAATTCACTATGCTCTAGTGAATGCAACTCAAGAAGCATTACAAAGTTATTTGATCTCGGGCTCTGAACTGTATTCCTAAGGGCGTGGGATACGATACGTATAGGCGGTAGATGTGTATAGAGAGTGCGTCACTCAGAGTCGTTACTATCACGCAGCTTCCTTTGGCGTTACAATACACAGACTTCCGTAAACGTAAAGTTTTAGGATCACGTCTCATCCATAAAACAGCTGGTGCTGGAGATCAGGGAGGTGAGACCATTGGTTCAAGTAAATGCCCTGCTGAAAGAGAGGTTGAGTTAACAGCTGGTGCTGGAGATCAGGGAGGTGAGACCATTGGTTCAAGTAAATTCCCTGCTGAAAGAGAGGTTGAGTAAACAGCTGGTGCTGGAGATCAGGCAGGTGAGACCATTGGTTCAAGTAAATTCCCTGCTGAAAGAGAGGTTGAGTTAACAGCTGGTGCTGGAGATCAGGGAGGTGAGACCATTGGTTCAAGTAAATTCCCTGCTGAAAGAGAGGTTGAGTAAACAGCTGGTGCTGGAGATCAGG
>SDVV010028278.1:0-11981 GCA_016164225.1 Gammarus roeselii | reverse complement strand
AAGATATCCATATTATACTGGCGCTCATGGCTGGCGTTGATCTCCCCAGCTCTGTTGCACCTCACTGGTTTGTGAGGTTGCAAAGGTGAGATATCATCGAGGAACGCCAGATAAAAGGTACTGGCCTCATGGGTACGATGGGGAATGGGTTCCAAATTTGCCCTGTTGTTGCCGCTCAACCCCAATTTCTCCTGCGATGGATGAGCCACGAGGGTGGAAGTCGAGGGTCTTTCGTGTGACTTAGTCAAGGTTTCCGACGTCCCGGCGAGCAGGCCATCTTGCGACCATAGGCCCAACGCTTGAAGGGTTCTTCTGTAGAATTGGGGTGGATGAATGATTATTCATTTTATAGATCATTACCACTTCATTTTAGTATTTTATTATGTCATTTTTAGTGGGCTCTTATTTATCTGTTTTTTTTTTCATGGTGATAAATTATGGATTAGTTAGACTCCCGCAGGGGCCCTGGGTGGACTATGCGGTATGTTAGTTAGTCTAGTCAACCTACGGTGGGAGAATTCGGGCTCTCCCGGGTGCCTAATAAATGTCCGAAGACAGCTAGACGTTTTGGTGGCTAAAGGGTGAGATAATGTTGCTGTTGAGCTTAGAGAATGAAAGTCTTGAATGGCAACGAGCGTGGAGGGGACGAGACGAGTCGAGGTTGGTTGAGGCGAGTGGAGACTAGTCGACTGGCGAGGTGATGAGTCGAGACGAACCGAGGCTGGTTGAGACTAGGTGACCCGGGAAGGGGGGTACTCGTGAGACTCGGGGGTTTCGGGAACCCGGGGCACTTGGAAGACCAGGAAGATTTGAGGGGACCCACTTGGACCCTTCCAGGGTGCTTTGGGACACCCTTGAGACCTTTCGGGACCCTCTTGAGAAACTTGGGGACCCGCTTGAGGCCTCTCTGAACCCTGGCACCCCTGCTTCCCCCTCACCGCGCTGTGAAACCCATATGCAGAAAAATGTATATATGTGAAATGCTTGAGTAGACCAATTAACTATTACACTCTGCGGTTTACTGGCACAGAGGGCGAGGGTAGTGTCGAGGCTGGTCGAGGTGCGGCGAGATCAGTCGAAACATGTTGAGGCGAGTCGAGTTGGTCGCGACGAGCCGAGACTGGCCGAAATGATTCGATACAAGCAGAGATTGGGGTGGATGGATGATTATTCATTTTATAGATCATGAACACTTTATTTTAGTATTTTATTATTTCTTCTTGCTTGGGCTCTATTATTTTTCTCTGCCCTTTTTTCATGGTGATAGATTTTGAATTGGTTATTATTATATGTATCGAGGTTGGTTGAGACAAGGTGGCCCAGGGAGGGGAGGTTTTCGTGGGACCCGCGGGCCTCGGGGTCCCGGGGTTTCGGGAACCCGGGGGACTTGGGAGACCAGGTGGATTTGGGGGGACCCACTTGGACCCTTTGGGACACCCTTGAGACCCTTCCGGGACCCTCTTGAGAAAGTGTAGAACCCACTTGAGGCCCCTCTGAATCTTGAAACATTCTACTCAGCCCTCCCAAATCTACGTTAAGCCAACTCTGAATCTACGTTAAATCTACTCTGAATCTACGTTAAACCTACTACTGTGTCTACGGTAAATCTACTCTAACTACTGTAAACCTACTCTGTAACTACGGTAAACCTACTCTGTAACTACGGTAAACCTACTTTGTAACTACGGTAAACCTACTCTGTATCTACGATAAACCTACTCTGTAACTACGGTGAACCTACTCTGTAACTACGGTAAACTTACTCTGCAACTACGTAAACCTACTCAGAATCTACGTTGAACCTATTCTGAATCTACGCTGCTCCTACTCTGCCACTTTTCAATGGCCTTACGGGGGAGTCTGCATTAACTTCGCGTTGGGACTCCGTTGGAAAACAAATCGAACTACTACTACTTGTAGCATTATTAGTTAATTATTAGTCCATTAAAGTCCAAAAGCAATGCAGTGTATATGTCGTGGTTCTGGTGTCTTCAAAGGGTCGGATGTGCCTGATGGTTGGGCAGCGCGCAGGCTGCATCTCGTCACCATCGCCGAGACGGTGCACAAGGCGCAATCCCCATCGGCGAGGATATTTAACAGGGTGGGCGTTGCCTTTCGTTACTCCAAGGTCCCTTAGTGTACTCCGAAATCTGAGTCGACGTCGTGATATAATTATAACATCACTATTCGACTTCAGAAATTCCTCTCATATTTGATAGCATTGCTAAATGGCAATCCCTAAATTGATAAGCGGAAAACACCATATTATAAACCGGTTTTTGTCTACTTAGCAATTATTTCGATTCAATTTATATTTTCTCATGTCCGAATATTTAATTGTACTTCATGACTAAATTGTTGTTTTATTATCATTGGTCACTGTTGAGAGAGGAGGGTAGGGAATGTCTGAGCTTTGGAAATAAGATTAAGAGTGGAGTAGAGGTGGAATGGGAAAAAAACGAGTAGGAGGGTGAAGTGAGGAAGTGGAGGGGAGTGAGCTGAATGGGCAAGCAGAGCTGAGGAGTTCCAGCAAGCGTTTGATGATGAATGTGACTATGTGGAAGGGTAAGGCATGGTTAATGTTGAGGAAGAATGGGTGACGTTCAGAGATGTGTATTTGAGAAGAGCTTTTGAGAAGTGGTTGCCGGCAAAATCAGTTGTTGCCCATGACAGCAACAGATACGAGAAGCGTGGTGAAGCATGTGGCGAGGAGAGCAAATTTGAGAACAAAACAATGTTCGCGAAAGGGGAAGGGGGTGTGGAAATGGGAGAAAAGGAATTAGGATGTGGTGAAAGTGTTAAGCAGCCGGTTGTTGGTCTAGTGATGTACTGGCAAGGTGGGCCGAGGGTTTTTAGGAATTTTTGAATGTCGAGGATGTCAGAGAAACTGCCATTGTTGCTGTGGGAGGTGGTGCTCGACGGATGGTCTTAAGAGATTTTGCAGACATTATTAATAAAGAGGTGATCAAATCAGGGAAAGCCCCTGGTGCGGACGACGTTGCGACCGTGCTAGGAGGGGTAGCGTGCCGATAGTCGAATGACTGGTGAAGCGACTATGTCTGTGTACCGTGTCGGACGTTCTACTGATTGAGTAGCGCAGAACTTGCATTGTTACGCTGTGTAAGAGCAAAGTGGATGAAAATGAATGCTGCAACTCAAGAGGTATCCATTTGTTGTGTGTTGTCGGTAAGTTGTCCGGGAGAGTGCTAATCCAGAGGATTAAAGACAGAACGGATGGTGCGATTGGTGACATACAGTGTGGCTTCAAGAGTGGAAAGGGTGTGCCAATCAAATTTTTGCATTGGGACATAAATGTTATAAGTAAGTACCTTGCGAAGGGAAATGTGTTCCGGGTCGTCATGGATCTGGAGAAGGGCTACGATGGGTTCTCAGGGAGGCGCTGTGGAGGGTAGGGCGCTGCATTCGTATGGAGTAGGCGGAAATTTGTTGAGTCACTGCGGTGGCAGCTGAGCATGATCAGAGTGGGGGACAAGGTGAGTGATACGTTCACATTGAAAGTGGGACTGAGGCAGGTTGCACTATGTCTCTCTGGCTGTTCAATGTCGACACGAATGGAGTGGTCGGGGAGCTGAACCTGAGTGTAATAGGTCGAGGCTTAGTGCTGTTAGAAGCAAATAGGCGGAGTTGGTAGTGGAGATATTGTTTGTGGAGGAAACGGCAGCTGTGGCAGATTCAAAGGAGAAGTTGTGTTGGCTAGTGTGAGAGACGGTTGAGTGTATGAGTAGAGGAATATGTGAGTTGACGTGGGTCAAGGTGATGTTACGAGATGTTCGAGGAATGTCGATGGGAGCAGAATCAGTGTCATTCTAAATTGAAAGTTATTGGAGGAAGTTCAGTACACTGAACGTTGTGGAACTTGGGTGAAATCGCGAGTGAAGATAGGGTGTAAAGTGTTGGGTGCACTGAAGTGTGTTGTGTGATGAGCTGTAGGACGTTGGGTATGGAAGCAAAGTCGAGGGTAATTGTCCCAACTGTGCTCTATGGTGCTGTGACGTTGCTGTTACTCAACTTCAACTCTCCCAGCGATAGAAGAGCCACATAGGGAGGAGGTGAGACTTCTGCAGAACGTCGTTCTATGTCCGACGTCCTGACGTCGCCACCGCAAGCGGCCATCTTGCGACGGTCTGCCCGGCGCTCGTTGGCTCCCACTTGGACGTCCAGAGCGGATGGAAGAAGACGACCAGAGCGGAAGACGTGATGGGCGAGAGCGGAAGAAAAAAGAGGTTGAAGGTTTTTGAGATGACATGTTTCTGGAGCATGACCGAAGTGACCCTGTGGGATAGGATCAATAACGACGTTGTTTGAATTAGAACGGGTATGTATAGACATACAGCCGTTTCCCCCTAGTTAGGGGGTGGCTAAGTTAGGCAGACACAGAGGGGGGAGGAGCCCAATCTCCCCGCCACAAGACCGCCGTGTCCCTGCCGAGGCTCGAACTCGCGACATGCAGCACCAGAGGCTGACCCTGCAGTCGGATACGCTAACCACTCGGCCACCACTCGGCCAACCACTCGACCATCACTCGGTGGCCGAGTGGTTGAACGGGGATGGTGAGAAAGTTTGAGTACAGAGTAGATTCTCGTGTTCTGAGGCGGTTCGGGCACGTGTTGAGGACGGATGAAAGAAATTGGTGAATAGGGTGATAAGACAGGCATTAGGAAGTTTCGGCATCAGCGTGGAGGTAGCGAGAGAACGTGCAATGGACTAGCGTCAGAGAATGGATGAGTTTTGACGTGTCAGTGATCTACTTTCCCGCCCTTGCGTCTGTTAAGAAACGGGATTGACGTAGTTGGCGAAAGGCCTGGTAACTTCAACTTTGACGCAGCAGGCGTAGACCCAGTATACGCTGTCGGGCCCTCCTGCTGTCACTGATCTCGGACTTCACTTTCGTGTGTTGCGGAGTCCTGGCCGGATCCTTTAACACAACAGGGCTTAATTTGTTTGCGTGTGAGTGCATGAGAGAAGCGTGAGGTGCGCCTTGCCGTCAGCCACCCTCCTATCTGGGGTATTTGGCCTTGTATCTCTGTCTGTACAGCATTGACTGGTACAAATCCGTCCTCGCATCCCATCTCCCGTCCCTGGATGTCATGACTACCGTTAAGGCTCCGGTGGAATTGAGGCCTGAATCAAATCAAATCTGTCTCTGGACACAGCTACTCCATCTATCGTCGTTACCCTGCCTCCTGCCTCCCTTGATTGATACAGTGAAGGAATTGTCTGTTGCACTTTGGATACCCACGACGCACGACATTCGTTTCATCGAGGACCCCAAATTTGCATTTAAAAAACATTATTTCCCCTTAACACACCTAATTTTCTTCTTCAAGTTTGAGTTTTTAGGTTAAATAAGCGTTGATAATACATTCATGGGTCCATGTCTACGCCGTGAATGTTTACAAGTTATGACAAGTGTTAGGCGACACCATCAGGCCTTTAAATAGAAGGGAAATTGCTTCTGAAGTAGAACGTCCAAGAGAGTATCATTTATCTGTGTATTATCTATAGTGAAATGTTGTAGTAGGAAATAGCGTTTAACGATGATACCCGAAAAAAATCAAATCAATACCTGAAGAAGAAGCACCGACCCACGATGTTGATTTGAGGTCGTTTCATTCCTCGTTAAACCGATGGTGACCGGTGTCAATGCTGGGCACAGTTGTACAACGAGCAGGTAACAATTGCGGGTACTATTGTAACTACAGGTGCCAGTGCTGTACACGATTTTCTCCTACCATGCTGGCAGTAATGCCAGGTACTGTTTCTGAAACGCGCTAAACACGGAAGCTAATGTTCAGCAATTCTAGTAGAATTTGTTGAGCCGTAACTTGTAAATTTTTATTGTTCCTCTGCTTACGATTTCCGTTGGAAGATTGTCTGGCAAATCTTTACGCGAAGAAGTTACCCATCACGTCAACTGTGAAATGTTATTTCAACGATCTAGGGTAAGAAGGCTCGTTTGATCGACGCTTTCCTTGCCCTTCATTATGTTCGTCACTTGACGTCTCTCCAAAGAATAACGGTTCAGTTATCAAAGTCCGGCTACGTACGATTTATTGCACAGCGGCCTAGTCATCTGTTAGGCTCACGGACCGCACGGAGTCACTGCCCAATCGGGTGGGTGAACACCCTTGTTGCTATTCAGACTCTTATTCATCACTCTTCGCTATCTTTCATTTTCTTTCCCATCCTGAAGTTATTTAACTTTTATTTACAACACTTTCATTTGCTGTTGTGTTCAGACTTGCTTCAAGTTTACTCAAATTCCTCCATAAACAGTCTGAGTGTCCTCACCCAGCTCAAAACCCTGCGCTATGAGCATCCAGTTCTGCGCAAAATGCAGCACGATCTCTTTGTGATGTCCGAGACGAGTCAGGCAATTGAATTCTGCTGGATCCCCGGACACGCGGGAATCAGAGGAAACGAACTTGCGGACTCGCTTGCTAAACTGGCATCTACCCACCAAGAACAATTTTTCGCAATACATTACCGGGACTGGCTCCCTATCATCAACTCCCATATAACATCCCGAAGGGATGAAATGTGGCAACAGAGTGGACAAAAAATGCTTTACGTCAAACCCTCAGTCGAAGAGTGGGAAACAAAGTTCACCAACAGAAAAGACCAAGTGTTCATCAACCGCTTGCGCACGGGACACACGTGGATAACTCACAACCACCTGATGGATGTCGACATAGGACCAAACGCGCCACCTTGCCCCTGTTGCCACAAAGTGGCTATTAGCGTGAAACACTTACTGATGGATTGCAACGCACTCGCGGCAGCCCGACGACCGTTCCTAAATACCCCGTGCAACCTACAAAGCCTACTCACGGACCCAGCCAACCGTAAAAAGCTTATCGCTTTCGGAAAACACACCGGACTATACGAAGCTGTCTAAACCCCAAACACCTGTTGAAATGAGGTGGTCTCTCCACCCCATTACGCACAGAAATAACAACACATTTTACGAAGATACGCATCAACTCTTTACTCTCTCGTACGCGCTAGTACGTGAATATGCCACAATTGAAATATGTACTGACTTCATCTTGACATGAGTAATATTTTCGCACTCGAGGCCGTGCAAACTTACCTGAATCAACGACGGTCGCGCCCTGCGGGGGAGCCTATTATGACTCACGTTGTGGCTCTGGTGGAAATGAGGCCCAAATCAAATCAAAAACTCCCAATAGTCGTTGTACACATACGGCTACACCAAAACACACGCAAACACGCACATACATACACTGGTTCTAACATTTCTCCTATCGGGTGGCTCATAACTCCCAAGTTCTGATATTTCTGCATTGCAATCTTTTTCTTCGATTTAAACTTTTTCATTTCATTCATGCTGTTCTCATGCGTGAGATTCCCTACACTAAGTGTAGATGTCATGCATGGGATCCCCGTTTCCTGACTATTTCTCAGTGTCTCTTCCAGCAGAGGTTTGGGCGTATTAATCTCGGCCAATCTCTGCACCAAACCGTTTATCCGTTAATCGTTAATTGAAGAACTAAACGATTTTGATAACGATTCAAAGCTTAATTTACCTTTGTAAATTTTTATCGGACTAAATAAATTTCGTTACATTTAACGTCTGTGGATTCAAGTTTGTAGCCCAAACAACTTACAATTATGGTGTAGCATTGTTCCGCTACGTACTACGCTACGTCAGGTTAATAAAAAAATGTTTTGCTCAAGATCCGCAGCCTCAGCGATGTCTGCGTGGAGCGATTTCTGCAGTGGGCGTCAGTGTGAAACAGAAGGGTGGTGAGAGTGGTGCGTGACCGATGTATCTTCGTCGACCACCTGTTCGTTACCAGCAGTAGGTGTGTTGGTGGCCTGTTCGTCACTATCATTTAGCGGCCTCGTGCTATATAACCTGTAGATCTTGATTTTTTCACCTTGCACAGATTTATCACTTGTTTAAAAACCCTCCTATATGTTACTGCGATAAGGAACCTTTTTTCTCCCACATGCACTGGGAGGTTTCCTTTAGCGATTCATCATGTTACTTTCCGATTATGTTACTCTGGTGCAGATATTTTGTTACTTGTCTTGGGCGTCAACGAGTCAGAGTGTCTTGGATTTCATATCAGATAACAGCATGGGCTATGTGTTTATTTCCTTAAATCTTTGGATTTAGCCTGTGCATTTGGAACGAATGTAAGGTGGTCTATGGAACATGGAAATTGTTTGTGTTGCCACTAAAGGGAGGAACAATGTGAGACACGCTACGTCACTTCTGCCTAACTTTTTAAACATTGCATCTTTGCATTGTTAGAATGCCTACATATTTATCTCTTGTACCTTTACACAGCAGAACAATACAATCACTGCTCAGTAGGCACCCCACCCAAACACAAAACACGTTCAACTAGGTCACAAATTATTAAATAGTTGTTTCTCTACCCTTCTCAAAGGGACACTGTACTGTCGTGAAATCTTACTCAGTCCTATGAGGTTTGTATTCATGGCTACGTATGTACATTTTTACACTTTAATTCAGTTTCCTAAAATTTGTATAACTTTACTCATTTAAGCCGATATAAATATATTATTATTTCAGCTCTTCTCGAAGGGCCACCATCACTTGTTTCTGACAGGGGGCAGATTGCCTTGACAATTGCCTTGGTTATGCGCTCACCTGAGTCAGAAGTGCAATATCAGCGTAGAAATTCTCCATATTTGAAATGAGACGTTCACGACAATTTTCCAGTGGATTCAAATCTTATACACATTATAAGCAACGGTTTGTGCACGTAACTTAAATATTTATACTTTAGTTATGGCTGGGAACAATTTTGAAGTGTATTCATTAGCAGTGGCTGCAACTGTACTAACTGTACTATCTTGGTTATTTTTTTTTTAGATTAATTGGGAAGACTAAAAATAAATACAAATAAGCAAAATTGTATACATACATTGAACAGTCTGCACAGTAAGAAAATGTGTACAGTTTTGAAAATAGTTGAATGCAAAGATTGAGATCAAAATCTAACAGTCATCACACAAAAACAAAATCGGCATAAACGATAAATTTTTGGCCCGGCGCGAACATTGTTTCTCACCACTAAGCGCTGAAAACATTTTTGATACAGCAGTTCTAGAATCAGACATTCAAACAGAGGAAGAGGTTCGATAAAATATTCCTTAGTTGATGTGGGAGGTTATTCCACGGTTTGATTCCTTGCTACACAAAGAATGAATGAAGCGCAAAACTTAGACCACGGTAACATTTATACACTAATTTATAGAGTTATAAATAAGTATTTATATACTCAATTATATACTCATTTATATGCTCATTTATAGAGTTATAAATGAGCACTTATTTTCTCATTTATAGAGTGACGAGGTTATGGCGATGGATTGATAAATTTACAGCAATCTTTTAGGAAAACGTTTCAAAGCCACACAAAATAGAAAATGTGCACAACACATACAATTGACGAATGTTTAGCAGTGGGAACAATCTTCCGCTTTTGTAGGTTAATTTTAATGAGAGGATGGCATAGTCTTAGGAACCTTATTCACCAAAAGCTGTGAATGTAGGTCCTTCAATATACTCAACCTCCAGTATATTTCCATGAATAATCCAGTGCTTGAATAATTAATTGATTCTTATTTCTTTGTATGTCTGCACCTTCTCGAGTACTCATTTATAATGTGTTAATTGCAACCCCTAAACAGATGTCTGCACCTTCTCTAATACTCTTTTATAATGTGATGGTTGCAACCCCCAAACAGATGTCTGCACCTTCTCTAATACTCTTTCATAATGTGAGGGTTGCAACCCCTAGACAGATGTCTGCACCTTCTCTAATACTCTTTTATAATGTGATGGTTGCAACCCCTAAACAGATGTCTGCACCTTCTCTAATACTCTTTCATAATGTGATGGTTGCAACCCCTAGACAGATGTCTGCACCTTCTCTAATACTCTTTTATAATGTGATGGTTGCAACCCCTAAACAGATGTCTGCACCTTCTCTAATACTCTTTTATATTGTAATGGTTGCAACCCCTAAACAGATGTCTGCACCTTCTCTAATACTCTTTTATATTGTGATGGTTGCAACCCCTAAACAGATGTCGTCACCTTCTCTTATACTATTTTATATTGTGATGGTTGCAACCCCTAAACAGATGTCTGCACCTTTTCTAATACTGTTTTATAATGTGATGGTTGCAACCCTTAAACAGATGTCTGCACCTTCTCTAATACTCTTTCATATTGTGATGGCTGCATTCTGTTCCTGGTCATATTAAGACGACATAAACTGAAAAATGAAGCTAGTTCATTTATGTTGACGGAAAACGGGTTTCCATGTTAATCGTTTGAAACTAATAATGTCTATGTAGGAACATTTTTTTGAATCATCTTTTCATACGACATTGTTTCGGACAAAAATACACGATACGATGCTAATGTTATTCTTAACAGGTCAATCATTGGTTTCCTCAGCGGCGTTCGCCGTTTAACCTAAAATTATTCGAATTAAATATTATTTTTCAGATTAATATATTAGGACACGTAACTTGTGTGTTGCAAAACAAATTAGTTTTAATTTCGACCTTGCCATCAAACAAGTCGGCCATAGCAAAGATTTTTTTGACGGAGTAGAGAGTAAAATGCGTGTATGTATTAAATAATCCATCCTGCTGAAGTGGAGCTGACACTTATGACATGAAGAGCACTAGGCCACTCCCCAGTAATGGTTACGAAATTGGATAAATTGCTCTTATATCGGCCAGTATCCGGTGATCGAACCATTATTGGATTTGATGAGAGATAATAAACTTACAGCCTATAGGTTGTAAAACAGGGACATACTTTATTTAGGGAGCGATGAGAATGATTCCGTGAGTACGGGGTTGGTGGGGGTGATCGTCAATAATGAGAGATGGAAGGGGGCGGGGGGTGATCGTCAAAAATGTGAGGTGGAGGGGGAGGTGATCGCTAATAATGGGAGGTGGAGGGGGGGTAATCGTCAACAATGGGAGGTGAAACGGGGGGTGTTCGTCAATAATGGGAGGTGGAGGGAGGGGGGGGGGGTTGATCGTCAATAATGAGAGGTGGAGGGGGGTGATCGTCCATAATGGGAGGTGAAGGGGGGGGTGATCTACAATAATGAGGGGTGGAGGGGGGGTGATCGTCAATAATGGGAGGTGGGAGGCGGAGAAAGCGATCGTCAGTAAGGGTTTTGTAGGTGGACGATTATTAATATTGCCGATTCTAATTGGCGATCCTAAAATGATGTCGTGTAGCTGCAAAGTGTGGTTTGTATGATGATATTCAGAACTGCGTTCCATGGCTGGGCATGGGCTGAGTCTGATTCGCAATATCCCCTAAAGTGTTGTGGCTCTCTTTAGCTTCCTTCACCAAGGCATGTGGATTCATAATAATATTTGCGGTTAACACTCAGATTTGCTCATGAACGATATTCCAGTTACGGAATGATTAAAAAAAATTATCAGTGTTAAAGTGCCAATTAATATTGAAATTACCTAATTCATCGATACATGCTCGTCAACGGAATAAGTTCGTTGATACCGGGATGATATGTATTTCAGATGATATAATCAAGTTCAATATTTTATATGAAGAAATGTTCTCCATCGAAGAAGATCAAGCTCAAGTAAGACGCTGGCATGATGTTACTCAAAACACGTAGGGAAGGACGTACATCCTAACTGTCGCATCCATAGCACGCCTAATGGTGATCGACCTGTGTATGAGGAGCTAATAGTGTATGAGGAGCTAATAGTGTACGAGGAGCTAATAGTGTATGAGGAGCTAATAGCGTATGAGAGGCTAATAGTGTATGAGGAGCTAATAGTGTATGAGGAGCTAATAGTGTATGAGGGGCTAATAGTGTATGAGGAGCTAATAGTGTATGAGGAGCTAATAGTGTATGAGGAGCTAATAGTGTACGAGGAGCTAATAGTGTATGAGG
>SDVV010028277.1:0-11982 GCA_016164225.1 Gammarus roeselii | reverse complement strand
AGGAAGTTCAATTCGCCGTGGTTGAGAGGAAGGAAGTTCAATTCGCCGTGGTTGAGAGGAAGGAAGTTCAATTCGCCGTGGTTGAGAGGGAGGAAGTTCAATTCGCCGTGGTTGAGAGGAAGGAAGTTCAATTCGCCGTGGTTGAGAGGGAGGAAGTTCAATTCGCCGTGGTTGAGAGGTAGGAAGTTCAATTCGCCGATCTATCTGGTGGATCTACGGTAAGAGCATAAGAGGGCTTGAGTCAATTTTGTTATTTTACCTCGAATTGATGCAAGAGACAGCGTTTCTAATACTGATCATACTAAAAAGATAAGATCTTTTCAAGCAATAGGTTGAAGAAAATTGGTTGGGTAAATTGTTATATTAAAGTCTTCCATGATTTGCTTCGTGAAACAATTTCAGTTCGAGTTTGTTATGAAAAATAACTTTGAACGGTTCAGGAGATTTTTGCCTTTTTTTAGTCAAAAAGACAAATGCGACCACCTGACATACAATTTCACCGGAATCGTGTTGACCATCACTCGTACCATATTTGACAATGTTTGAACTGTAATTACATCACAATAAATCATACTTCAGTATAATTTATTTACGAAACTTTAGTCTCACTGCTACCGCGCCTGGTACATCGTTGTTCCTGCCTCCAATCTCTTCATCCCTGCTTCTCGTTCAACTTCTCCCACTGACATCCAGCTAATGCCTTGCACAGCTATCCCATCAGTGTGCTCTTTATCACAGCTACTCGTGTGTCGCCGCCACCATCATCCTGCGTTCAATTTCTGTATTCACTTCCCGTTGCCACATTCAATGAAGCGGAGAGCCAATTGCTTTGGATGGTGATTGAATGTTCGGTCAGGCAGCTGCGAGCCTGAGAGGTTATCTCTCATAATCTAGGGATAGAAATCGACTCTTTCAGTGCGAAAAACACCATCTGTGAACCGGAGTACTTCCTTTTATCTAATTGGGCTGACAATTAATTTCTCGAGGGAGTGAGCTGATAATAGCACGAGGAACTAATTAGAGAAGCTCGTAAGAAATCCTGTCAACAGATGAAGATACAGGTTTCAACATAAATGTGTTGTGCTCATATCATCCTTGGCCACCGTCTATAGAGAGTTATCCTTCCTCCCTAAACAAACGGATTGAAATTGCCTCCCTTTCTTGAACTCATCAGTTGTCCTAATGTCTTACTCCAGCTCACCTCTCCATTAGCATCACCTTAATGCCACCGTGCATACCATCAGCCAAGAGATTTGGGAGTTTTCCTTGGGTGGCAGATAATGAGTTGGCTAACGCTAATGATCTGGTAATGATCTGAATATCCCGCAGTTGTTCCTTAATAAATTATGCATTTTAAAAATATTCCTGTTTCATCCAGTAGCAGCTGTTAGAGGGAATTCAAAGCCTTTGCTCTTTGCAACTCACAGTGCGTAAGCAGTTAGACAATAACTTGTGACATAAGCAAACAACCCCAGTCAACACCACCGCTAAACACTCTGCCCTCCGAGGTCGAAAAATAAATGATCCAAGTATAATCAATATGGCTATAAAAAATTAGTTGTATGAAATGACTGAATTAACCCTGAAGCCTTATTCATGAGAACATCTATTTTTGGAATCATGAATTTATCGCCATCAGTTACAGCGTGCTGGGTGATGAGGCTGGTCAACTTATCTCAGCAAAATATTCCTTAACAAACATAATATTGTAACAAGGGAGGACGTGCCAGCTGAACCTAAAACAATGAAACATTCACGTCAATTGATATAGTGATTCGATATTTAATAATAAGACAGGCTGATTACTAATTCAAAAAGTCCATCATTCACAAACCAAGAACTGAAGCTATTGTAGTGGTGCCAAAGAATAACCAACTAATTTAAACTTACCTTCCTAAAAAAGAGAATCAGAAGTTTTTGGTGAGAAAAAAATGCCTTTTCAAGTTGGTAATTGAACAACTCCTGACAAGAAAGTTCCAGGTGTTTTTTTAATGTTTCCTTTCAGAGAAGTTTGTCATTCCTCTGAAGCATTTCCAGCGCCGGAAATCCTTCACGTTCTTACCACGTCACACCTTTTGTGCAGTGACACGAAGCTCTGCACTACTCAGCAATGTCACGATGACAAGCTGCTATGTCTTCTATTGCTGGTGAGCTTTTGCCGTTTGAAACTAAAGTCATCACCGTTAACATTTACAGACACTCTTACGCCGCCAAACCAAACTTCCAGGACATCTGCTAGCTTGTTATATTCCAGCGAGGGTGAAATTGCCACAAATTGTGATACTGAGAATCCCATAATCCAAAAATATTTTACATTTTCAGTTCGTTTCCAGAAATTGTGTGTGTGCTAGCACTGATAAAAATCTAGTTTTGCCAATTGATTGTAAAGTGGGTTCTTTTAATCAGATGTTTTACCGATTTGCAGTTACAGACATTCTGTGGAATTTTTTACCTCCACTTCCCAGGACAAAAGAATTGTAATCTTGGCAATTCAATTACAATACTACTTTTTTCTGAAAGATCTTATCGCTCCAAAGATTCCAATGCTGCGTTTTGAACATCATCAATGCAGAGACGTATCCTCCTGCTTGACGTCGTTCATGGTTACCCATTTCGTTCGGATTGCCGGAGGAAATGTAATTGAAAAACATACAGTGGGTGGATATTTAAGTCTCCAGTATCTCGGTGGCCAAGTTGGAAAGCGTGTCAGAAACTGATGAGTGTTGGTTCGAGTCCGCCGGCTAGTCTAGTGAGGCTAGAAAGATGTCGACTTACCTAGCGAGACTTGGGCCAGGTCTCCAAGTGAGTCGAGTGCCATAGTTTGCCAGTCATCATAGGTGTGACCGCGAGAAATCAGTAACCTATAGACAATACAGTGACTAGGAATAATAGTTCACTTTCGATATAAAACGTTACTTCTTCACGAATAGAATGGTCGACAAATTGACAAGCGGAGTTATATACAGCGAAATCACCAGAATCGCCGTTACTTAATCATGAGGAGTAACTCCTTTCAGAAAAATAGCCCTTTATTTATACCGACACGTTTCATTTAACACTGTGTCTCAATAATTAACACCAGAATGGTTGAAAAATATTTACTGCATTGGCACTAACCCCGGTAAATGGTGCCCGGTATTGTAACCTACTCATTGCTAAACAGTGTCAAGCATTGACACCGGTCAGCATTGGTTTAATCAAGAATGAAACTGGAACAACCTCAAATCAACATCGTGAGTTCGGTATTTTATCTTTATTGGCCGATAGGAGTCGTTTTATGAATCTTTGCTAAATGCTTTCCTACCAAAATCTTTTTTTTTTCTGATCCTTCTCTACAGATACCAGACAGATAAATAATACTCTCTCAGATGTTTTCCTTCAGATGCAATCTCCCTCTATCAATGGCCACCCTTAGTACGGGCCATGAGGCCTATTATTGACTTTTTACACATGTAAACTCACATATAAAATCCGTGAAGTTCAACATTAATTTTGTTGGGGGCGAACACAGCACCACCATCGTTTGGGTCACCATTATGCAAGCTGGTGCAGGGTCCTCTGAACCACAATCGTGTAGGTCACCATTATGCCAGCTGGTGCAGGGTCCTCTGCACCACCATCGTGAAGGTCATCAATATTCAGGCTGGGGGCGAACAGGTATCACCGCCATCACAAAGGTCATCACTAAGCAGGGTGGTCGAGAGCCTTTAACACCACCATCGTGAAGGTCATCAATATTCAGGCTGGTGGCAAACAGGTATCACCACCATCACAAAGGTCATCACTAAGCAGGGTGGTCGAGAGCCTTCAACACCGCCATCGTGAAGGTCATCACTCTGCAATAAAGTGATGTTCTTCATAATGCACAATCGTGGTGTTCCTCATAATGCAGGCTGGGGGCGGGCACTAGGCACCAACATCGGGATGGTCATCATTGTACAGGGTTCTCCCCTTCTCAGTCACCTTCAATTTCTCCGGCCTACTGCCTCACCCTGTTCTCTTCAATCACTCAATGTTGCCAGTATATATTCTTCCCAGTTGCTCTGCCTTCCTTTCCTCAATTTCAATTCATAACTGCTGCTGTTCTGTTCCACCCGTCCCCAAGCCCCTCGAATGCTGTCACGCAAATTGGATTCCCACGCATTGCTTCATTGACTTCTGACAGGACTAGGTTGGCTGAAAAAGAAAGACACTAAAAAACAGGCATCGGTGATGCGAATGCCAAAGTCAAAAAGATTTGTTACCCAGCGAGCAGTGATTGCTTGGGATAACCTGGTCAGAGCATCCTGTAAGAGCAGTGTCTGATAGTGATTGCATGGTCAGGGCATCCTGTAAGAGCAGTGATTGATAGTGATTGTCTGGTCAGAGCATCCTGTAAGAGCAGTGATTGATAGTGATTGCATGGTCAGGGTATCCTGTAAAAGCAGTGATTGATAGGGAGATTGCCTGGTCAGGGCATCTTGTAAGAGCAGGGATTGTAATTCTGCTTCATTACTCAATGATGATAAATTTGTTATGGGTACAGATAATTTTTATTAATCATTCATAAGTTGATATAACAGAACAAATATGCGACAAAACGTGAAGAAGCAAACATACACTGTCTCTGACAACCCCATGATGCCGACAATCAAGATCACACAAAAGAGGGCTACACTTTTTCAGTAAGAACTACAACGCTCTGAAAATTTATTCAGTTTATTATTACGCGACTAACATCAATCCGTCGAAATTCAAAACGGAAAATAATGAAGGTGAATTTTAACCGCTATCACTTGTTTTTACGCTGAATGGTTGGACAAAAACTCTGACTTGCTAGAACTTGCTCCTCTGTGGGCTGTGTGAGCTTGCTGAACTTTAGTCGTGGAGCGAATCCGGGGCAGAGGGATCAAAATTTTTCATAACTTATGGAAAAAACACTTGGATGAAACTCCATCATACAGGCACATGCATGGAGGCACTGATAAAAGTTGGGCTGCTGTCGCAACAGGATTCAGGGCTGCGTCAACCCTGATCTCTTTAGCCACAGAGGTAAGAATCGCATGAGACGATGGCTGTGGTTATGCCTCTAGTGTTCACAAAGACGAGGCTATGGTTGTATTCCTCATGGATACAGACGGAGGCTACGGTTGTGCCCCTTGTGAACATTGATAAAAAAGCAGCGGGCTTGTCCCTACTGGACACAGATAGGAAGGCAGTTGTTGTGTCTGTAGTGATCACAGAGATGGAAACTGTAATTGTGTCCCAAGTGGACATAGACGAAGCTTGTGGTTGTGACTCTGGAGATCACATATTTGATGGCTGAAGTTGTATCACAGCAGTCACAGACACAGTCAAAGGTTTCGTTTCAACTAAACACATAAGCGAATGCTGCAGCTTTATACAGAAAAAAAGCAATCACATCTGAGAGCAGACACAGGGCTTGGTTGGAGGAAAACTGACAGCAGACAATGGCTCATTTCGGGAGAACTGACTAAAAACATATGTCTCGTGTCAGGAAGAACTGACAGCAGACTCATGGCTTATGGCTAGGAGGACTGAAAGTAGACACATGGCTCGTGCTGCGGAGAACTGACAGCAGAAACATGGCTTGTGTCGAGAGAACTGACAAAAAACATATGGCTCGTGTCAGGAAGAACTGACAGCATATTCATGACTTAGGACTAGGAGAACTTAGAGTAGACACATGGCTCATATCGCGGAGAACTGACAGCAGACACATGGCTTGTGTCGACAGAACTGACAAAAAACATATGGCTCGTGTCTGGAAGAACTGACAGCAAACTCATGGCTTATGGCTAGGAGGACTGAAAGTAGACACATGGCTCATGTCGCGGAGGACTGACAGCAGACACGTGGCTGGTGTCTGGGGAACTGGCAGCAAACACTTGGATTGTAGCGCGGAGAAATGCGAGAGTGCTGGTTCTCAGAATAAATAAAATATGAAGTTAAATAATAATGTAGGATGGAAGGCTAGGAAAAAATTGAGTCAGTCAGAGGAATTTCAAACTAGTAAAGAAGGACATTATTCATGAGTACAACCCTGAACTTTCTCCACACACATTATCTGAACATCGGAACAATACGTGGATTTAAAAGAAAACTTTGCAAGGGCGTGACTTTGCAAGGGCAGTGGAAGATGAATTCAGACAAGCGGCTGGAAACTAGCTCAAGTTTTTTTTTTCGTCGATTCAGACCAAACCAGGGTTAGCTTGCAGTGGAGATACCGATAGAAGATGAAGTTAATGAACCTAGAAGACAACCAGAAAAGAGCTTTTCTTGAGGAACCCAGTGCACATACAGACGAAATCCAATTTCAGGTAGACAGGAAAGACAACAAAGGGTTGTCAGCCCTCTAGACACAGAGCCGAACCAATAGATCGTCTCCCTTGCAGACCCGGAAACGATTGCCTAGGTTGTGCCCAACTATATGGATCTAAAACCGAAGCTGAACACGATGACTACCTCCTGATGCACGCCAAAACTGGCTCGCTGTACTGGAAATTGTGGCATGCAGGAATCGACAGCGGTCACCAGGCTTGCATCAAACTAAAATAAAAATGAACAAGTTTTTCTCTGGAATAAATAAAAACTTAGTTGCGAGGACTAAAAAGATGTAAAAGTTAGAAATAAAATACACAGAAATGGAATAAAAATAATCTAATTAGAAAAGTATGACATTATTTATCTGTACAAATAATACAGTTATATATATGTGCTGATGAGAGCCGTTGTGGCCGAGTGGGTAGCATCGCGAGTTCGAGCCCCGGCATGGACACGGTGGTCTTGTGACGGAAAGATTGGGCGCCTCCCCCTCTCTGTGTCAGCCTATATTACCCCCCTCCCTCCCTCCTAATTAGGGAGAAACGACTTCACTTCAATGCCTACACATGAATAAATAGTATTATGATGTTTGTTCACAGTGAGACAAGGACGACAAAACGATTCCGTAAGTGTGGACAGCACTGATACATGGAATCATAGAAGCAATGTCGGATCATTCTTTAAATGTTGCATACATTCGATGCTATGATTCATCACACGAACTGATAAAATATTTTTTTTTAGGTTTGAGTGACTGTCATGACAAAAAATGAAAAACATCCATCTTATGCTCTGAGCAAATAGCTACTGGAATAAAAATTATGTGATTCATTTCCGAAACATAGAACGCAATTAAGTGTCATTTTTTCTGTAACAATTCACATATTGAATGACTCTCTTGTGTGAAGGTTGTTGATTAGAGTGTTCTAGTGAAGAATCCACGCCTTTGTGGTAAACTATCGTACGATTTGAAACAAAATAGAAGAAAAACAATCATAGCTTATGATAAATTGAATGTATCAAGAAACAGACAAGTCTATCCCAATCCGCAAGTTATTCATACAAATGGAAGAGTACAAGAAAAAGTGTTACATTCTAGACAATTAATGAAATAGCATCTGCCAGTTTCTATTACACGCAAACACTAGTAAATAGGGTAACTAAAGCAGGGGCGGCCAAAACCAAATGACGTGTTTTAACTCTCAAACAACTCATCTCAAGAGAGCGCAGAGGCACCGCCCAGTACGATACACGTCAAAATCAGTATGCAAACTGTTCAAGTCAGGTGTAGTCAACTTCAGTCACTGTCAGTCACTGTCAACTTCAGTCACTGTAAATGTTTACGGTCTCCAATATAATCAATTCATGTAGGCTGATTACGGATATCTTTTTAATTTTAGGCCTTGATAAATAACTGAAAAAATATGTTGAATGAATTTATGGATAGTTTAAAATTTGAATTGCACAAAATCTGTTTTAGTAGGAGTATGTACACTATGGAGAAGCAATTTTAGTACTAACATGATTAATCTCTTCTGCTTTATAAGAATTCTAGAACATGGGAGCATAATACAAAAAATCAGAATAGTGTACGAGATAGAAAGTCATTAGTATGGATTACTTCGATTCCTTGATTCAGAAGGCAGATAAGTCTAACTCCCTGACTCTGTGGCCTTGCAAGCTCCGCATCTCCTGAGCGGGATGAGGACCCATACACGGGCATACAACACTGGAGGTTAGGCATGATCCCACAAAATTTGAAAACCTTGTCACAGAAAAATCTTATATTCTTGTCGAATCCCACGCCTTCGCCCAATATCAATTCCGAGCCACGACCATTGCATAAATAAATTGAAAGCCCACACGCTCGCTGGTTGAAATAGAACAAGGCAGAGATACAAATATTAGATAGTGGTGCCTGATGGTTATTTTAAACTTTTTCCTATTAAACTGCACTAATGAATTGGTCCACCTCTGATCAACACAAGTCGCTGTATCTTTGCAACACGCGTAGGAATAGCGTGATCTTAGGTATTGTAATGTAAAGTGCACTTCTCTCTTATGAAGGTTTGAAGTACATATATTTTGTAGCTCTCGTTACGTATTTTTTGTGGCACTTGGTACACATATTTTGTAGCTCTCGTTACATATATTTTGTGGCTCACGACACATATATTTTGTGGCTTTCGGTATATATATTTTGTCGCTCTCGGTACCAATTTTTTGTGGCTCTCGGTACATATATTTTGTGTCTCTTGGTACAAATATTTTGTAGCTTTCGTTACATATTTTTTGTGGCTCACGGTACTTATATTTTGTGGCTCACGATACAAATATTTTGTGGCCCTCGGTACATATATTTTATGGCTCTCGTAATACATATTTTGTAGCTCTCGGTACATATATTGTATGGTTCTCGTAACACATATTTTGTTCCGAAACAACTTTCCTGCCAAAGCAAGGCAACAAAGGCTTTAAAACCATAGAAACATATAATAAATTTATTGAACAAAATCATAACGAGTCTTTCCTAATTAATTACTACAAGCTGTTTCTGTTCTACCCAGTCAAACTTCACCAATCTTTCACGGAGTGTCAGATCTCCACCTGTCAGAATCCGTTTTAATCGCAGCAAGCAAAGTCGGGTTGTATCCACACACAGCTAGAAGCGAGTGTACTTTTCCACAAACGACTCATTGTTTATGTCCACCCCTATGCTCAGTCACCAGTCACTCCCCCCCCCTGCCCCCGTCACAGGAGTGTTCATTCACCCCAGTTCATCCTTCTCAAGCACTGCCCCAATCTAATCAACCCAGCGGATATTTTTTTGAAACGCGATACATGATACCCGGACTTTGGATAGAGTTTCCAGGAGAAGCGACGTTGAGGAATGTTAGACGAACAAGCCTGGTCACTAGATAAATCCGGTTTATGGAAAAAAAATGGAACAAAGTTTGCTCCAGACCATGAACGACGAACGTGAAGATAGTAAGGAAAAATCAAGAAGCGCAGTTCATTTCAAAAGGCAGTATATATTTTAAGTTCTTTCGTCTATTTTGATCCGTTCGCCAGGTGGCAGCACCAGCGACCAATTAAATAATTTGTTTTTCATACATCATTTATCCGTATCAACGTCACAACGTTTTATTTCATTTAACTCACTATTTTGAAACAGTATTTTCAACCAAAATTCCCAATAAATATTTCATAATTAGATGGCGGTGTTTTGTTTTGAAGTCTATTCCATTTATATTGTGGGGTTGGAGCTCATGACGTCAACAATGTTGTAGTACTGGTTTCCAGACACAGCTTCAAGAGTTTCAATTATGCTAACTACTGGATGGCGCGGTTGTAAGCCCATGCAATTTTGTTTCTGCAATCTACCACAAATCTGCGTAATTCAATAGAAAAGCGAGGGCTGTCAAATGATGAAATGATTTCGGAAGTCAATATCTCATTCATTTTCTCTTCAATTATTGCCTTGGGGCTGTGGAGCAGTAACCACTGAGGGATGTTGATTGGCCGGTCATCCTTCATCTAAATGCAGCACTGAACTGAGTCTCCCAATGTTATCGTCTCCCCCATGATGACAGTCCGATATTGCCACAACAGTGTCTTCCGATACCACCTCTCACATCGCCTTCCCCATGATGACAGTCCGATATTGCCACAACAGTGTCTTCCGACACCGTTTCTCACATCGTCTCCCCCATGATGACAGTCCGATATTGCCACGACAGTGTCTTCCGACACCGCTTCTCACATCGTCTCCCCCATGATGACAGTCCGATATTGCCACGACAGTGTCTTCCGACACCACCTCTCACATCGTCTCCCCCATGATGACTGTCCGATATTGCGACAACAGTGTCTTCCGACACCACCTCTCACATCGGCTCCCCCATGATGACAGTCCGATATTGCCACAACAATGTCTTCCGACACCACCTATCTTATTGTCTTCCCATGATGACAGTCCGATATTGCCACAACAGTGTCTTCCGACACCACCTCACACATTGTCTTCCCATGATGACAGTCCGATATTGCCACAATAGTGTCTTCCGACACCACCTCTCACATCGTCTTCCCTGCCTCACTCTGAAGATATTCAGTTGGCCCTTCGTCCAAACTTTTTTTTTATAACAACTTAGTTTACTGTGAAATATTACATGTATATAATAATAAAGTTTACTACTATGCGATGATAGCCTAACTTCTATACATAAAAATATCCGTTTAGGGATATTTTTTTTTGTTTACAAAATGTTTTCCAGTTGAGCCGTGACTATACCCTCCTTAGCACTCAGTGACGCCATATATTGTCAGGTAGCCGTGACTATAACCTCCTTAGCACTCAGTGGCGCTATATATTGTCAGGCAACCATGACTATAACCTCATTAACACTCAGTGACGCCATATATTGTCAGGCAACTGTGACTATAATCTCCTTATTTCTCAGTGACGCCATATATTATCAGGCAAACGTGACAATAACCTCCTTAACACTCAGTGACGCCATATATTGTCAGGCAAACGTGACAATAACCTCCTTAACACTCAGTGACGCCATATATTGTCAGGTAAACGTGACAATAACCTCCTTAACACTCAGTGACGCCCTATATTTTCAGGTAAACGTAACAATAACCTCCTTAACACTCAGTGACGCCATATATTTTCAGGCAACCGTAACAATAACCTTCTTAACCCTTAGTGACGCCATATATTGTCAGGCAACCGAGACTATAACCTCCTTAACACTCAGTGACGCCATATATAGTCAGGCAACCGTGACTATAACATCTTTAACACTCAGTGACGCCATATATTGTCAGGTAACCGTGACAATAACCTTCTTAACACTCAGTGACGCCATATATTGTCAGGTAAACATGACAATAACCTTCTTAACCCTCAGTGACGCCATATATTGTCAGGCAACCGTGACTGTAACCTCCTTAACACTCAGTGACGCCATATATTTTCAGGCAACCGTGACTATAACCTCCTTAACACTCAGTGACGCCATATATTGTCAGGTAAACGTGACAATAACCTCCTTAACACTCAGTGACGCCATATATTGTCAGGTAAACGTGACAATAACCTCCTTAACACTCAGTGGCGCCATATATTTTCAGGCAACCGTAACAATAACCTTCTTAACCCTTAGTGACGCCATATATTGTCAGGCAACCGTGACTATAACCTCCTTAACACTCAGTGACGTCATATATTGTCAGGTAAACGTGACAATAACCTCCTTAACACTCAGTGACGCCATATATTGTCAGGTAAAAGTGACAATAACCTCCTTAACACTCAGTGACGCCATATATTGTCAGGTAAACGTGACAATCCTTAACACTCAGTGACGCCATATATTGTCAGGCAACCGTGACTATAACCTCCTTAACACTGAGTGACGCCATATATTGTCAGGCAACCGTGACTGTAACCTCCTGAACACTCAGTGACGCCATATACTGTCAGGCAGCCGTGACTATAACCTCCTTAACACTCAGTGACGTCATATATTGTCAGGCTACCGTGACAATAACCTCCTTAACACTCAGTGACGCCATATATTGTCAGGCTACCGTGACAATAACCTCCTTAACACTCAGTGACGCCATATATTGTCAGGCTACCGT
>SDVV010028276.1:0-11982 GCA_016164225.1 Gammarus roeselii | reverse complement strand
AAATATTTAAATATTTAAATATTTAAATATTTAAATATTTAAATATATATATATATATAAATATATATATATTTAACTATATAAATACATGTGTATATATATATATATATATATATATGTATATATATATATCTCTGCACACAGCAAGAATAAAAGAATCTTCATTTATAGTCTCTGACAGCAAGGAACCACCAGCTCAAAAGAATGTCCATGTGTGCCAACTTCTGGAGCTCTCTCAAACAGAGCAGACAAACCTGAATCAATAGAACAACAAATTTTTTTCTAACAACCTCCCCCTCACAGAAAACAACTGCATCGCTTTGAGCGTTCACCATAGTCCACTCCACTCAGCCCATCAATTTCCCGGATCTACCTCCTCAGCTCAGACTCCAACAATTCCAGATCCCCCAAATATCCCACATTTCACATACATGAGCAGTAGTCCAAGATGGGTTTTATATGAGGAATAAACAAAGAGACCATGAAAACAGAACTCCCATTGACAGTAGAGAGGAGCAGACTGGTCGCCAGAGTAGAAGCTTTTCTTACAGCCTTTCTCACAACACTCCTCACATGGAGATGGAACCCCAGACTTGAGTCAACAAGCACTCCCAAGTCCCTGAAAGAATCAACAAGCTCAAGTACCACACTATTGAAATTATAAGCCATTCTATTGTCAATCTGCTCCAATTCAAGACAGCTCTTGTAGAAACGCATGGACACACTTCTCATTGTTCAACAAGAGATTCCATGACAACGACACAGACTGCACCAAATCCAAATCCCTCTTCAAGGAAGACACACCCAGGCGAACTGCTTAAGAATCTGTAGATTATTTAGGAAGACACCAAGGCAAACTGCTCGAGAATCTATAGATTATTTAATTGATTGAGTAGCTTCCTATTGTGTGGATAGTGTGGCAGGTAGCACATGTTGGCATTGTGTTGGTTGCAAAAATCAGCTTGTTAATGGTCTGATAGTACATGTGATTGCTTGGTGGGCTGTAGGATGGTCTCATGTGTGTCTATGTGGTGTGTTTTTTGTTGTTGAGGCTCATGACAAGTTTCCCTAATTTTGATTGAGAGTTTCAGAAGTTGCCATTTGCCAGCACATCCTGGCACAGGCCCGGGTCTAAGGGAGTGCCCACAAGATGCCATCTAAGAGAGCGCCCACAAGATGGCATCAGTTTTCTCAGGGGTGTAGGTCTAATATAGGGGTTTGCACAGCTCTGACCACAAGATGACATCAGTTTTCTCAGGAGTGTAGGTCTAATATAGGGGCTTGCGCAGCTCTGAACATTCCGAAATGCTCATATTGGTGGGTATCTGGGTTTTTGGGCTGCATGCCTGTGCTAGCTCCTCTACCACTGAAGGAGCTAGGGGTAAGCAGCAAAAACTGTGGTAGCAGCACTACATTTTGAAATACTTTTAAAGTGGTGATGTGTACCTCTGGCCATAACATACAACTGACATGCAGCCAAAAGAAAATGGTCTGTGAGACTTTACTTTTATCCTCCCTGCTTTAAATTGTCTATAGTGAATTTTTTCAGAATTATATTGTGTTGAAAATAAGCTGATAATAAACAGCACTATTGGTACAAGTTGTAACAATGGTTACAGTTTAACTTGCCTTGCACTTGCCTTGATATTTGTTAAACCTTTGTTTTTGTTTATGGACCTAATTAGCTGGTTGCCCTAGTCAATGCTGCAACAGGTAATATCCTGGTCAATTTCTGTAATGACTATTTATTGATTGTGGAAGAGCAGAACTTAAACCCATTGCCATTACATTTCCATCAAATTGCCATGCAGTAAGAATTCATCAGAACAGATCATATACCTTCTTGTTTTTTGCCAGATGAGTAGCTAGATGCAGACATTCAAGTTCAAGTTTTGCATGGTTTGACCCTGTGGACTGTGTGTTGTTGTTTGGATATCTATTCAGAAAACATACTATCTGCAAATAGATGTAGCTAGATTGATGATATCAGAGCAAAATTTTTGTAACTGTGTGAGAAGCTTCTCAATTTCTTTTAATTCTGTCATCTAGATTATTCACACCCTGTGGTGCTTCTAGTTGCCACCAAATATTAAGGACCAATCTGCCTAAAGATTTTTTTCTAATAGTTGGATAATAAAACCTGTTGAAATTATTATTGCTGCAATTTGTCCAATCTTGAGTTCTCCTGCAAGCAGCCTGAAAGGATGTGTAAGGTTACCCTGCCTACAAACTTTGTTCTACTGCTGGGTAATGTCATTAGAAGGCTACCCTCCAATTAAATTGTGCACCTGCTAACAGCAATGCTTAAAGACTTGAGAGAACTGGCACCTCCAGCTGAAGCAAATTACATTACAAGATGAACAAAACCATGCAAATTGAGGCAGCTGTTTAACCTAATCTGTTACCAATCAATGGTTACATCGGATTCATTTATAGTTTGTTTTGTACTGACCCTTTCATTGAGCAAAAAATGTTGTAAAAGCTGCTCATCACCTCATTTCACACTACTTTGTATTATCAATCTGTTAATTGCACATGTTTTACTACTGGAATATAATTGTAAATTAATGCATACCTATTCAATTTATTGGACAAGTAGCTGCCCATTTGATTTTCATGTTACATAAACAGACAGCGTCCTCTGGTGAAGAGCGATTTGTATATTAATGTCAATTTTTTTCAAAGTAGATAGCTGTATGGTATTTGTACAACAATCATAGAATTCATTTCAGGGTCCTGCATGTGTCTGCTGCTGCTCTTCCAAGTAAAGTTCTTCCAACTGCCTCTGCTGGCAATCCCTGCTCTGACCAGTACTCCAGAGACGTCAATGCATATTTGTGCCACAGTGAGGACACTAAGTGTCTTGATGTTACCACCACTCCAAGTTTAACACATAAGAAATCAAAATCAGATTTTTACACCAGCCTTCCAAAAGTCTGTAATTTAGAATCATCAGGAAGAAACATTCGGTTACTGATCTCGCCGTATAATTATCAGCTTCAACAGGCTATGGATGTCAGTGTGAAACAACTAAATAATGGTTGTTGTACCAGAAATAGTGTGATAGCTATAACTTGTTCAACACCCTCTGGCTCTTCCATCTCATTGAACCATTTACTTTCAGAATGTAATAATCATAAACGTACATCTTGTGGACGAACATTTCGCCAAAGACAGACAAAAAAAAAATCCCCTTCTGGCCAAGCTGTTTCCTGCAGTGCTGACCCAGTTTTGGTCTCATTGCTTCAGTGGATTGTAAGAGGTGACATGAGTGGTACTGAGGACATAGGTGGTAGAACAAATGTAGCTCCAGCAAAACTAGTGGAAGTTGAACCTTTTATGCTGGATCATTGTGATGGCTGTGCTGTTAGTTTGAAAACCCAGAGTGATTTGAGTTACCAGCAAAGATCCATCAAAGCAAGGAGGTCATTATGTCCTCAGAGGACTGTAAGATTGAAGGCTGCAGTGTTCTCTGAGACAGGACGTGGGCTCATGGCTCAAAAGTGCATAGCAGCAGGTGAAATTCTTGTAAGTATACCCAGAGAATTTATGGTCAATAGTCAAGATGTGTTGAAAAATCAAATTCTCAGATTGGCATTTGAACAAACCCAGAAAAGGTTCACTTCTATTGAAATTTTGGCTGTGTTCATTTTGTACAATAGAGCACTGCAAGAAAAATCTCCTTGGATTCCATACATCAATTCTTTACCACTTCAATTCACTGTATTTAGCGACGTCCATGAGGCCCCCTACTATCCTACATTTATTGCTAAGCTCCTTGTTGGTCAATTGAAAATTTACAACGATTCTTGCAGCAGTATCAAACAGGTGTGCCAGTGTCTATCTCTTGATGTTTCTGACCAAGATGCTGGATGGGCCTTCATGACTGTCAACTCAAGAACTGTTTATCTAGAGTTGGAAGGGAGTTGCTCTCTCCTCAAGCCAGAGGACAGTGGTTCATGTGCATTAGCGCCTTATCTAGACCTCATGAATCATTCTCATAAGGCGAGTGTCAATGTTTTGTTGGATAAATCTGATAACTGCTATAAAATAATTACCAATGTTCCATACAAATGTCACCAGGAAGTGTTCATTAACTATGGCCCTCATGACAATGCCACCTTGTTTGTTGAGTATGGCTTTTACCTTCCAAGCAACCCACATGATGGTTATCCAGTTTCTGTGGATGATCTTTGCTTGCTCCTTTCGCGCCTTCCATTCTTCAATCCCTGCTTACATCACCATCTTGTCAGCAAACTGGCGTGTTCTTTGGAAGAAAGCAAGAACATGTTTCTGGCCAGAGATGGCCCCTCCTGGTCACTGGAGGCTGTTGCTTCCATTCTTCTGATGCCAGCAAAGGATCTTGGTTCCTGGCAGGTTGTTTATGGTGGTGTGAGAGGCCTTCCACACTACCCAAAAGTTAGATGCCTACTTGCTGCATTAATTGTCCAAACATTTGCTGAGCTGGAACAGCAACTCAAGAGGATGAAGATGAAGGAGCATGGCTCGGTGCACTTCAAGCTTGGGTGTGGTCTGGTGGAAGAATATCTTAACCTGGTCAGGAGTTGCAAGGTGGTTTTTGAACAGCAAAGCTGAGGTAACATGTCTGTTTGTGTTGTAGTTTGTTATTCCTTATGTTAGCTAGGAAAAATAAATTGTGAAGGTTATTTTTTTTTTGTGGACATTGCTTTACATTTCTGCAACTAGTTCCTTCTCCAGCTACCTTTAGTCTACTGGCTATAGCATATGTCTTATATCTGAGCTCTTGTTTTAGGTCCCTCAGCAGTTCAGACCCTTTTTAACTTGCATTCTGTTTAGCTCTTTCTACCACATTGTTGTTCTCATAACTACAAAAAATGCACTAGGATTTAAAGTGATTAGACAATTGTAGTTCATGTTCATTCCCCAACTTATTGAAGAAGCCATACTTTTATTTGGCCATTTTTTTATGTTATCTGCTTGTTCACATGATACTTTAATAGATAGCTGTATAGCTAGGTATTTTATTTTATTATTTTTGTAGCTAATGAGGTGAAATTCCATTTCAATTCAAAGAATTGCAACAGTATGTGCTGAATCACTTGCACTGGGCAATTATGAAATTAAATGATTCTTGCTACTAAAACATAACCCATTTATGCAGGAGAGGCCATTGCTGTCACTGCATTGTAATATAAAATTTTCATCTACAAATTAATCAAGGACAAATTTGTACTGTTATCATTTTGTATTTCAAATAGAGGCAATCATCTTGTGTCAACTGCCACTATTTTTTTTTTAATATAGAATTCTACCAGTATTTTGTTGTTTATTTATCCTATCATTCAGGAACATCGGTTTATAAACTTATTTCATCAAGGCAACAATACTTACCTATAAACATCCATACCTACCAAAATAGTTGTGTTATAATTTTTCTCAAAGTTAGTTGGTATTTTTTTTTATTTAACCAGCTAACATGCTTCACTGTTAGGAACATTGCTTTAACTTTGCAATATATTCTCTCTATAAAGCCCATTTAAAGTAGTTTCATAATGCTTAATGATCTGCACTCAGTATTTTTCATTGATCATCAAGCAGCATACATAAAAAATATCTTGAGAACCATTTGGAACAGTAGCTACAATATGAATTATTAACTACAGACTTTTAAAAGTGTAAAACTCTGTTCAAATAACCAGACCATTTTCTTTGTTTGTGTTTGATACATCCAGTCATTTTGATTTACTCAAGACACCTAATAACCTTAACCAATTGATATCTATGCCATCATTAAAAAAAAGGTGAGTAAATGGGTTGAATTTATTTAAAAAGTAGTTGAATTCACCATTTTCATTGTACAATTATTGAAATTGACACTAGTATCTTATGCTCTGTTGTTAATTCAAAGACTTACTCTGAGTAGCAATATTTCTTGTTGCCAACCTCAACAGATAATCTTGATCAGTTAGTTGGTATGATATAATGCCAATGTTTTCTATATTTTTTCAGACCCATGTCATCCTACGCCCAAAGCAACATGGCTGCCACCCTATGTTGCTGGCCCGCTTCTTGCATCAAAGTCAGCTCAGCCGCCTCCCTTGTGTACCTCCCTTCACACCTGCTGAGCCGTCGCCCACAAAGGATGAGCGGCGCCCCTTCCATCACATTGGGCACGACAATTTGTCTCGCAAAGATGTACAAGAAAGGGTGCCAGAGGTCACGACAAGAGAGATGATAACGGCGCTCTTCAGGCACGTCTGGCCGGCGGTGCGTCTAGGACTTGGGGTAGTGAAGAAGGTGCCCGGTATGCTGTTGTATATGTAATTTATCAGAAATATTGCCTGGATTGTTGACCACATCAGCTATTTAATGGAATTTATGCCAAAACAGGTATTCAGTTAATGTAATGTAAAATAAAATATACAGAGAAAAGACAATGCTAAACGTGTATCAAGCTGATGTGGGGCTTTGGTATTTTATGTTTCTTCTTATTTTGATTTCTTAGTTGGTGGCCTCATGACGGCCCAACAAGCCAGCAAGGTCAAAGTGCATGGCAGGACAGGAGGCACGAATGTCTTAGTATGCCAGTGTCACGGGAGCATGGCAAGATATTGGACTAAACAATCTGGAACTTAGTGCTCCCATTCAACTGACTAAATAGAGATTTGGTAAGATGTAAAAAGAAATATACATCAAATGTCTAGGATAATCAAATTATTGCTAATCAGCACTAATCGGATTAGCAAATGCTTGCTTAAAGGGATGGATATCTGTCAACACTACTATCCCAGCCAGCAGGCCATTACACGCCAACACTTCTAACACTGAAAGACCTGCTGTGGATATTAGCAAAGCAAGGAGGAAATGCAAGCTTCAACAAATAACATCTAGTTCCCACTCTTGTAGTAAACAGAACAAATTTAGCAGATGTTTTGATTTACCAAACAAAGTTTTCCAGCATTTCATTAGGTCTTTCCCTAAAAATCCAACCCTTACTAGAAAACAAATCCATGCTTGTCAAAGGACTTCCATTATCCATATCAGATAGTCCATCAATGATTTTGCTCAATCTTCTCTGAATAGATTCAAGCAGCCTGGTGCCCCAAAATCTGGTGATCCAAATGCAGGATGAATACTGAAAATGTGGGCAACTATGTTTGAAATATCAGAACACTAAAAATTCAAGGACCCACTAACACTTGATCTCGAGAAACAGTTTGCCAGCCCACCAGCCTTTGCAGTCTAACACAAATTTGAGGTGGAATATGGGACTCTAATTCAATCCCTACCATATAATTATGTGCAGTGACAAACTTCAACGCTTTTTCTTGCAGAAAATTCTTGCACTCCATTTGTTGTTAGCATAAACAAAATTTTGACATTAATCCCTCCTTCTGTGATAGCTTCTTGAAAACTCCATGATTTATGCTGCGGCCACAGCGGTGCCCAAACTCCAATGTCAACTACAAAGGGCTATTTATAGTATTTACACAGGTGATTGCTTGGATGAAATCATGAGGTTTCACCGTTTTTCAAAGCCAAACCTGTGCACTCCAATTGCATTGGTCCTGCACATTCATGGAATTGGACCTCAGACTCCATGAACAAATGATCCCATTCCTACCTTCAGCTACCTTCCTAGAACTAATATTGAACCAGCATCTAGCTTGGAAATACCATGCACAGCAATTCTAAATAGGCTGCACACTTTGATCATTCTTTGGATTGTATTACACTTTACCTGGGGGTGCAGACGGAACATCAAACCCCTTTATCGCCCTCTTATCCAGACCTAACTGGTCTGTGTGAGTATCATATATGATTGTGCAAAATTTAATATCTTCAAAATATTGTAACCAGTCTAAAAAGCTGCACTCTGCATCTGCACTAGAGCTTTTCGTTCCTCCCTTGTTGTGAGACTTTTATGTGGAGCTAGCCTGGTCCAGCAGCGTAAACAAATTTACCTCTTTTTTTCCACCTGTTTACCCACGCGTCTTCCACTACCATTCCCCAACCCAGTCGGTCCCTCTGAATATCCCTCCCTTCTCAAGCGATTTCACAACATAAAAGGCATCATAGTGGTCCCTTTCTCGTGGAATGTGATCTCCATCTGGCGTATATCTAAAAATATTTTGCCTATAGTATAAAGCTAAATGGCTAAAAAGCAGATGTTGCACCCTAAAATCTTCTATATTTCTGTATAGCTTGAGTAAAAACTCACTTCTCTGATATTGTCCTTACGTATGGATCAAAGGACCCTAATACTGTGGGCTGTGCAGCGGTACTCCCCGAGCGCGTCGTCGCCAGTTGACTCACGCCAATTTTGTCTGTTGTCAATGCTGAACTCGCGGCTGTTGACAACGCTGTTGCCCTTCCAGATGCCAATAACTCATTATTTATGCCCAGCAAATTTAAATACCTGTGTGAAACAAATGGAACATTTGTACCCGAGCACACCATGCTCCAACCGTCAGAACTAGTTGATTGAGAGCAGACTTGCTCACTAGATAGTCTATACTGCCCGCGAAGGTTCTCCTATCATGTTGGTTACTCCTGCATTGTAAGCAATGGTAGGTTATAGCACGTTCCTGGTCCTTCAAAAAGTTCATGTAGCACAGCTCTCTTCATTCTTATACACTCTGAGAATGGGGAAAGTTTCCTAACACAGTCACGACAATCAATGAACTCAAAAGTCATGCAGTATTCACAAAATGCACTACGTTTCCTTGAATGTTTCAGTGCCACCAGCCATATCTTTCACTAAGTACCCCGCTGCGAACCAGGGTGCATGTTTAGCATCTCAGACATACCAGAGTTACTGTAATCGAGCGCGACACCAAGTGATTCGTAGGACGATTCTTCCTCTTCGTCATCCATGTCATCCTCCTGCAGGCAACGTAGGGTCTGCAACAGCCTCTCATTCTCGTTCCTGCTTTGCTCACCATAGTATATCTTGGTGTTTGGGTTTCAGTCTGAAGCATTTTCAATCTCCTAGAGACGCACGTTGCAGAACTTGCATTTCTGAAGCTTTCCAATGTGTTTCTTGTTCTCATGATGAGGGAAAAGATCTGCTTTGATGTTACCTGGTTCTATAACGCAATTATATATGTCAGGCTACGTTTTGGGAGGTTTGCTGCTGGGTCTGGTTCAAAGGGCTCTACCCTTCCAGGATAATGAGGGTAGCTCATCTTTTTAGCAAATATGTGATCATACGGTTTGAATTATTTGATGCCTGCCTTGAGATGTGTGGGCACCAGAAAATGACTGCCAAAGGAAAAACATTGGAAAAAAATAACTAGAGCTAATTTTTTGTTCCATATTTTTTTTTTTTAAATAGATTTTGAATGTTTAACATCTTTGCATTGTGTACACTTGTTATAAAAAAAAAAATTATCCTTTTGAACTCATTATTTCCTATATATTAGTTGATTGGTGTCTAATGGGAATCATGCTCATTCTGTGGGCACAAGGCAACCAATAGCCCAGGCAGCCTTTTTCCGTACTCTGTATAGCATATGAATCTTCAAAGCTCTACTCTCCATGATTTAAATTAATCAAATAGCTGAACAAAATCGGGCACATCTCAAATTCCGTTTGAAGAATACACCTACTCAAGCCCACATCCATAGTGGGCCAGTGGCATGCAGGCAGGAATTATTAGGCTCAGCTCGACCACCTCGTTCAAACAGTGTGACAAGTTGACAATGACAACACTTTCAGAATTTTGACTATACGTGGGTAACGTGACTGCACTCTCTGACTGAACGGCCATGACCGCACTTCCTGACCACCTGACAATGTTGTCTGACTGTATGACTTTGCAGACCGTCTGTCTGCGTGGCTGCATGACCGCGCCGTTTGACTGCGTGATTATACTGGACAGAAACTTGCCACGTACGTGTGTGTGTGTAAGTGTTCACATAGCTTGTGCGGGAGTCACAGCTTGCCTGCGTGGGTGCGGGGTACGGTCGTCCCACTCCCACGTATAACCCAAGTTTTGATAATATATTCGATTTCCTACCAACTTGAAAGCTAATGATCGGGTAATGTCTGCAATACGCCTACTCGTCTATCTCATTGTAATTACACCAATTGTTCATAGTTTCATCATGATGTTGACCTCGTTTACATTTTTTTCTAAATTGTCATTGTAACTTCTAAATTGGCATTGTAACTGTCAAATAAAGCAGTTACATTCAACAAGAGCAGCCGCCTAACTAGGTGCTATGTCAATAAATTACTAATAGCCTGAAGATATATTGAACCATTTCATCTTTAGCAAACTTACCTATCTAGTCCATAAATTGAATTTGCTATCCGAGATGTATTTGGTTTGAAAAGACAGGTCACTAAGTGTTCACTTTACTTGAATGACTCCTCAGCTCTCAACATTTACTCAAATCGTCCCATTTCCAAAACTATCGTGGCCACTTGACATCATCTCCATTTAGTCCTAGAAGGGACTTCATATGCAGACATTGTTGACGGCAAAGCATTTCTGATTTCTTCATGTGCCAATTGAAATGTCTCATAGCCATTGTTATACTCCCCTTGCTCAGCTCTTCCAGTTGTATATTTTTTTTACATTTCCTTCACTCTCTCAGCTGCTCTCCGGTCCTCCTACTTTATCTCTTTGCTCCATTTAGCTCCTGCCTTCACCCTCCATCACTCTCAGCCCCCAATGCTTGGTCTCCTCAGTCCCTCCGTTCCCTGCAACCGCCTTATCCACTTGCAAATACTCTCAACTGGTCGTAGCCTCCTGCCTTGTTTCCTCTACTCCCTCTCCGTCTCCCACTTGCCTTCACCCTTGGATGTTGTTTGGGAGCTCAGTCCCGGGCCACGCTGGTGGGCCTATATCTCTCCTCAATATCCTGACGTGTCCGGTCTCCCCTCGGCCAGTAGGGTGAGGGCCGCGTGAAGGCACGTGTGTCGGGGGCCATGGCGCTGCTGGTGGGCGCTAAGCTCGTCAACGTGCAGGTGCCCTTCCTCTTCAAAGACGCCGTCAACTTCTTGAATGAGCAGTCGGGAGGCGTGCTTGATGTGGGCAGTGATGCTCCGGAGGCCATCGTCACCACAGCTACTGCCCTCATGTTAGGCTGTGAGTACCGAGACATTCTCATGTAAAGTTCAATAATTCGGTGAAGTTGGACCCCCTTAATCTAATAATTTAATGAGTCTGTCATCATGGTTTAATTCTTCTTCAACCATTAATAATTGGTAACAAAAAATACGTTATTGGTAGATGGTCATGACGGTGGGTACCGTCAGTAGTTGGAAACACTATTAGCAACAATTTTGTGGCTAGATGCCAGTGGCTACTGATTTTGCTGGACAGTATCGAGATGTCTATCCCGCAGAAGTAAATTAATTTCATCATAAATAGGTGATCATTTAGATGAAATGTCATGCAATGCCAAGAGTTACAAGAAGTTATAAAAACTAGGTATTTTCAGAGGAAATTCAATCTATAGAAGTCAAGAACCTCCTGATGTTCTCTTCACCCTTACTTCCCTTCAGACTCTTCTTGTCTTCACCCTTCACTATCTCTATTCTCTACTTTTCCTCCCCATCATGAATTTTCTTAACTTATACTTACATAATTTGCATCTTGGGTTTAATTTACATTTTCTGTTAACTTTTCTCTGACTCCTCTCTTGACAACTCTCCCAATAATTGTTGCACATTAGTCCTCTTACCTTTGATCTCTTACCTTTGCAGCCCCCTCCAGCAGGTCCACATCAAGCGGGGAGCAGCAGAGCCGGGGGAGGCCAGCACAGCCATGCGCGCCAGTATGCTGTTGAGAACAGCAATGTTAACACAGGTATAGGAACTGGAATTAGTGCGCACTATTGGCTATCACATGAACCATCCGCATGCATGACATGAACAAAACAAAAAAAACAAAAAAAAATAACAAACAAATTCCAGAACAGCACACTGTACAACAAAGAAGCAACACATCAGGACAGGCACAAACACACACCCACACACAAACACGCA